>JARBXR010000001.1:0-214273 GCA_029100535.1 Stemphylium beticola | reverse complement strand
CGATATCCCGCCCGTGTCGTTCGCCCACGACGACAGTGATGACACCGAGATCGATGCTGATGTCGATGAAATGCCTAACCGAGTCGAACCCCCTGCTGCCATTCTACCTGCACCTCTACTTCGGCCTCCACCCCTGCCTCCGCGTCGAGAAGATGGTTTGGCGATGCGTGCTTGATGAGTTCGTGATGCTGTTGTTGTTGTTGTTGTTGCTCCATGTATAGTCTGACTACCACTACCACTACCCACCTCCCCAGCCCCGAATATACAAAAATTCTTATCTCCAACTTGTCTCCCACTCTCAACCCTACACCCCAAATCAGCCCCCTCCTCCCCACCCCCGAGAGAGAGAGGTAAAGAAAACTCACTGCGCTCCTCCCACGCCGCCCTCAGGCCACCCAAATGGAAACGCGCTCCTCTCCCCCGGTCTCCGCTTGGGGATATCGATATGGTGAAAGTTGCGCAGATGCTCGACTAAATGGTCGCGGCGCGTGAAACCCTTTTCGCCTACGCGGTTGCAGCGCGCCACGTGGCAGGGGAAGTCTGGGGGGCGCACGGCGTGCACGGTTGATTGGTGGCGTTGGAGATCGGCCAGGCGGGTGAAGTGGGCGGAGGAGGTGCAGGTGGGGATGTCGCAGGTCCATGTTCTCGGTGTGTGTTAGTGTGGGGATGGGATGGGATGGGAGAAAGAGGGGGGGGGGGGTTACCTTGTGCGGCTTGTGTTTCTATAGGGGATGAATGTTAGTTTTGAATTGTTCGCTTGGGTGGATGTGGTGTCGACTTGGTGGACAGGGAGAGACATACTTGTTCTGGCCTTGGGATGCAGAACCGCCTGGATTGGCGTCTGCATTTTCCCAGACTGAATTATCGTAGGCTGTGCCAGGCGGTGTATAGCCAGTGTTTACCGGTGGTTGCGGCGTGTAGTACTCTGGAATGACTTGATACGGCTGTGGTGGATATTGTTGGTACTGCGCGAGGTACGTGTCGATCTGGGATGGTGTGTATTGCGGTACTCCGGGTTGGTAGCTCGAGTAGGAATAATTGCCTTGGTCGGATGAAGAGTATTGTGGCTATTGAAAGTTGTAAGAGAGATGTGCAGGTGAGGCATGATGAAGAGGTGGAGGGGGTGAAGGAATAGAAGAGGAAAGGCTTACGCTGTATCCAGACATGGCGGGCGAAGGCGGTTGTTCCTGCTTCGGGCGTATCGACTTGGTCTTCTTGGGACGGCTGCTAGCACTAGTGGGCGGGCGGTAGGCGGTTGCCGTAGGCGAGGTGACGATGCGTAGTTTGTGTGATTTGGGTACTTTTCTCGTCGAAATTGGATATTTGTGATGTAGGAATTGGACTTGCTCAAGAGATCTATGAAGGGAGGTCAGATGAGTTGATGATGCTGTTGGTTTTGATGCTTCCTTCTTTTTGAGGCAGCTTCTTCACCCTTATATGGGAGCATGAAGGACCTCATGCTCCGTGGTGACCGGTCACTGCCACGGCAGGGCTTATGCTATGCGCTCTTGAGATACGCATCCACTTACAGGTACTTCGGAGGAAATGAGCCCTCCAAACGCCCGAAAGCATCTCCTTGCGAACCGTGACGTGCCAACATCTTGATGACGAAACAAAAGTAGAAGCAACGCGTAAGGCGAGATTGGTCCCGAGTGCAGGATTCGGTCGGCAGTGAATGACAGGGCTTGACGAGGGAATGTTGTCTCTTTCGTAAGCGTGCTAGTCACCGTATTGTTGTTCTTTGTCGAAGCTACGCCAGAAACGAATATTGTGAATATAGATTGCTGAGGTGGATTCGTGGGATCGCGAGGCGAAGTCGTCGACCCAATGTGGTGGTACCCCACAACGTATATCGGTATAGGGCTGACCACATTTAGCGTCTGTGCAAGAGTTGGCGACACCGGAAAATGGGAGTGGTGTGGGCCGGATATGCGGTGGCACGGGTGAATCAAAGTACCCAATTTCGCTTCCTATCGTGAGAATAGAGGCGGTGAAATGCTTTACTAGAAGGAGCACAGCAATGGTGGTGGCGGGAGAAAGAGGGCCGTTGATAGATCTACTGTCGACCGTTCTTCCCGTCTTATGCCTTGCAGGGCCACTAGGCCCGATCCAATCTTGAGTGTATATCATCTCATTTGCCTGCTGGCATGCCTTGGCAAGCATAGAGCCAGAATAGTCGAGCGTAGACGCTGCTGATAACCTCATGTTCGTGTTCAGGGTATAATGATGGATCGGATTGACCGATGGGCAAGATGAGCGTGGGCCGATGGGCCTCCGTGTGACTCCAAGCGCATGCGTAGCCGTCGCTCGCGTATTCTGGCTCCGCGGTGTAGGGAATGATCCTTGCTTACCTGCAAGCCCTGGGTCGCAGCCTAAAGATCGACATGATGTATGGTGTACACAAGTCAGTATTCTTGGACATGTATGTTTATGCATCCAGAGCGGGCTTGGAATCTGCGTCCGAGCCACGACGGCCAGTCAGTGGATATGGTCAGAACTCTCATATACAGCGTAACTAGGCGGCCAACGCAATCCAAATTAGGCGGTCGAGTGGAATCTCAGGAATGTTTGTCTTGGCCGCCCGCTTCGGAGTAGGTTAGCCGTCATCAAACGCCCAAGCATCATTACCTCGTCTACCTATCTTGCTACATGTGGGTCAACGAACCAGAAACCCGGTGGTTCTTCACCGAGGCCGTCAAAGGCCGCAACTGATTGATGCTGTAACCGCTCGACTGAGGGTCATGCACGACCTAGTGCTGCCGGGCGTAATGGGGCGTAACTGAAGCTTGAACGTTGCGGAAGGATTCTTCGCTAACATGACCAGTGGGGACAGACCTACCTAGTGCTACAGCCCTGCAGCTTCCATGCAATTGGGGGCGGAAGCCATTGTCACCTAATTCCGGCCAATAAAGCGTATCCCGCAGCCTTAGCCACATCATGTCAGATTACGCCCGGCGCTCAGACCGCTTCACCCCTGAACCACCCAACTGAAGCGGCGGAAGGAGTGTTCTTGGCGGGTGAGCCTCAATATGTGCCATTCACCCATGCGCAAGTGTCTCACCGTAAATTGCTCTACGCATAGTCGGTCTGACTGGCTGGCATGCGAGTTAATACAGAGCGATGCCGTCCGAACGGGCGCTTTTGGTTTCGAAGAGCACAAGACATTTACCCATCAAGGGACCCATTCCAGGACTACCTAATACTTAATACAGAATGCAACTGTTATGCTGAGCATGGGGTGCGGTAAGGAGAATGTAATCGATTGTTCATAGCTCGTCTTCCAGAAACTTGTACGCGAATCGGAAATCTGCTTTCCTTCGGTTCATCCTAGATTCAGGTTAGCTCTGTATGACGTGCAGAAATAGCAGTGTGGCGCGGCTTGCGGTACGGTAGCCCCACGTTTGAGAGGTTAATAGGGGGAATTAGTTGCTCACCATGTGCTCTCGTAGTCGAAGAACCGGTATGTTCCTTGCTCGTAGTCTTCAGTTATTGATTTGGGCTCTTCGTGTCGCTGGAACCAGGTTTGATACTGTTTATGGAATCTCCAGCTTTGCGACTTGAGTGCCTTTGCGGCCAGGTACTGCTGGTACGTCCCTTGGCGGTAATAGAAGGCATAGAAAAGGGCATCCGTCTCAATGCGAGAGTATAGGCGAGGGTCGTCAAAAATTGGCAGTGGCTCTTGCGGGTAGTGAGCTGGCGTGAATGGGTAAGGGTTCTGGGGGCGGTAATGACGCGGTGCCTCAGTGTCTGCAGATTCCGGCGCAGTAGCCATGGAGGCCATGAGCATACGTTCATCCGGAGGTTTCGATGCCGAGGCAGATATGTCGTTCTTTGTCGCCTCGAATGAATCAAGCAGATCCTGTAAGCTTGAGGGGAGGTGGTAGACCGACTCCTCCTCTTCATCCTCTGCATGCGATTCACCATTTGTCAGTGGCGGTGTGGCGGCCTGAGATTCCTCTTCCTCGACAGGTTCGGGAGCAGGCGTTCTTCTGCTGGCCTTGGAAGCATCGTCGGACGACACGGCTCGCGAAAGCGTATCCTTCTCCACAGCAGGGGTCACAGGTATGCTAGCCGCAGGAGCGGGTGAGGCTTGTGCGGACTCGGCTGGCTGTGTACGTGAGGCTGGTTGGGAATGCGTTATGGCGGGCGAGCTCGTTGCACTTGCGCGTGCGCCGCTAAGGGTGAGGCCTGACTGTGCCGCGGCTGCTCCTGGTGGTGGTGGCAGAGGAGCAATGCCCACTCCATTCTTATCGCTCGCAGCCGCAGCTGCAGCGGCCGAGGCATACTTCAATGGCTCTCCCGGCGTTCGCGTTGGTATCGGCGCGGGCTTCATAGCGTTCGCCGTAGTATTTGAAGCACCGGGTAAGGGCGTATGCAATGTCGCCAGCGCTGGTAATGGGGACTTCATCTGCGTCGACGATCGTCGTGCGCCTTGTTGCACTGCTTCGGCTGCCTTTGGTTTGGGTGCCGGCGGCCGTACCTCAGCCTCCGGAGTGTCGTCGGCTATCGACTGCGATTCGTGCGACGAGACGTGGTCTAG
Organism: Stemphylium beticola; assembly: GCA_029100535.1. Taxonomy (NCBI): domain Eukaryota; kingdom Fungi; phylum Ascomycota; class Dothideomycetes; order Pleosporales; family Pleosporaceae; genus Stemphylium; species Stemphylium beticola. The sequence continues at coordinate 209,733 of JARBXR010000001.1, read as the reverse complement.
GTTCTCACCCAATCCGTAAATGGCCTCCTCTTCTGCTAAATTGAAGTCGTCGTATAATGTGTCGTCGTCCATGAACTCGGGGTCTTGGTTGCTTTCGACGTAGTACTTGATGCTGTCCTCAATCTCCTTGACCTGTTCCGTCTCGACATTGCCATTTTCCAGCGCCCGTTGAAGCAGTTCCAGTTTCGACTGATGCCATTTATTCCGCTCGACCGACTCTTCCAGCTCTGCTAGGCGCTCCATTTTTGAGTTGTCGCCCTTTTTCGACTTCTTGACATTTGCGTTCAGGGTTTCCACCTCGGTTTCAATCGTCTCGACCTGTCGCTCCAGCTCCTCGTTCATGTGTTGTAGAAACTCGACGACCTCCATCTTTTCCCTGTCCTTGGGGTCAATCTTGGATGCTAATTGGAGGCCTTCCTTGGAATATGCCTTGGTCTTCATCTCCTTTTCGACAGCCTTGAAGCGCTCCATTTGCTGTCACATGTCAGCTATGGCATCAACCCAACACGCAAGGGTCGTCCTACTGTCTCGATAAGCTTCCTATGATCGAGTAGTGGCTTCTTGTCTTTGATCTCGGACATGGCCGCCCACGTCTTGATCTGGTCTCGCGACCGTTGCAGCTTCTTGATCTCCTTCTTCAGCTGGTCCTCCAGTTTCTCCTTCTGGGACGGATTGCCCGTCTGCATGATCTTCTCGTATATGCTCTCGAAGGTCGCGACGCCTTCGGCGACCTTCTTGAAACATTTGTCAATCTCCTGCTGGAGTTTCCGTGCAGCCATGGTGAGTAGATAGCCTCGCCGTGAGGGCTTTGGTGGGGGTTACGGCGATATTCGGGCGGTCCCGGGTAAGTCGACGGGCGGTGGGCGGTCGAGTGACGCGAGTGTGAGCGATGGACGGTAATGAGGCGGAATTGTTTGTCGTGGGCGGGCTACGGAGGTTGAAGCATCGCATAGGTAACGCGAATCCCTAGGCCTGGCCTAGCGTAATTGCCAAGAGTGCGGCCGCTAACAATCAACAGCCCCACGCGTCGACGTTTCACCTTCGCGTTGCACGCTGTCCAGCCTCGTCTCACATTCGTCGGATACTGCAATTCCCATGCGTGACGTCGTCGCTTTTTACTGCTTTGTTTTCCAGCGAGGCTAGCACCACTTGACCGACTTGAGTGTTTGACCACGCCTCTTCGGCTGTGCTTTCCGCGACCATCACAACTTTATCACTACCCCGCCATCATGAGGAGTATGGGACCCGCCCATGTGCAGTTGTCACACTTTCATACTAACCACCTGCAGCCGTGCTACAGAGAGTAAAGTCGGCCTCGGTCACGGTCGACGGCCAGCTCATATCCTCCATTGGCAGGGGTTTGTTGGTCCTGGCAGCCGTCTCCAAAGACGATACGGAGAAGGATGTCGAGGCCATGGCTGCTAAGATACTAAAGGCTAAGCTGTGGGACGACGAGACCAAGGATCCGCCAGGCCGCGTATGATTCATTTGCTGCCCACCTCTACCAGTGGTACTGACCCTTCAAGTGGAAACACGCCGTCTCTGATATACAGGGCGAGGTCCTGTGTGGTAACTCGCCGACACCTCCAAAGAAGCAGCCTATGCTTCGAGTACAGGTAGGCTGATGCATCGCAGTCTCCCAATTCACTTTATTAGCATCGATGAAGAAAGGCAATAAGCCGAGCTTCCATCAATCTGCAAACGGTGACCACGCCCGGACGCTGTACCAAGCTTTCTTCAACAAGATTGGGGCCTTGTATGAGCCTGAAAAGGTCAAAGATGGATTATTTGCTGCAATGATGGACGTTGCTCTAGTCAACGACGGGCCGGTAGGTTTTGACTACGCCTACCTGCACAGCGCGGTACAGCTTCAGCATCATGTTTCCTGAATGTGCCCCGCTTATTTGTTCCCATGTTGACCAGCGCCCCTAGGTCACCATACAGATTGATACCACTCCAACAGAGACGGACGATTCAAGTACGCCTGGATCCGGCTCCACAAACCCGAAAAGGGGAAACCCCAAAACCGTCGACGTTGATGACCGCAAGTAGCATGTACGGTCTATGCGCTAAGCCCATACCGACCCGCTGCCACACAATCTAGTTGTCGAAAACATAACCCGGATACAGAAAGAGTTTCAGATACCCGTGGAACGCCTCGAATAGAATTTAAGGAGTCAATCATGCGCCACATCTACCTGAGTCTCGATCACCGCTTCATCGAGCTACCTGTTCCTCTGTACCAAACGAATTGCCATCTTTTGCATGCGTTCCCAAGGAGAATCATCATTACTTTCCCACGCGGAAATGAACCATCCATACTAATGCCGGGATGTCTTCGGTAATATTTCTTAATACGCAGGACTGGCAATATTACGGCCCCATCGACTACCCAAATCAACATGCCAGCAGAAACCCAAAAATCCAAATTGGAAGGCAATAGATCGATTTCATGTTCAATTCCAACGCGTGGACCAAATCAAGTGCCTTCGGTCACAATATCCCGAACGATTCCCCTAAGGATTGACCCTTATGTGATCATGCTGTCTATATGAGTACAGACGCAGTCTTGAGCAGCATCGGCACACATCGCCAGACAGCACGGCGTTCATCTATGTTTACCGCCTCAGCACATCGTAGACCTCACCGCATGCATCAGAAGCGAGCTTACGTCATATATACCGACGGGACGACTCGGGCGTATCTTCGCACATGACAACACCTGCTACCCCGGAAATAGGGCTGGATTGTACGACCACAACCGATCTCTTGCTAACCGACCCGAGGTAGCTTGAACCCTGCATAAACGCCCGTCAGCAAGGTTATCAAAAAATCTACCACGAATCCTAGGGCAAAGCAGGCGACGTGGCGGAACCGGCTGTATGAGGCAGCCGTTGCGACCGGTAACTCACCGACGGCTCGTTCACTTGTCTTAATTCGCCCACTCTACGCGTATTCCTATGACGATCCGATACCGTTTTCATCTATTCTCGTTGTACAGCCCTTGTGGACAGCCATTCTCCGTGCACGACTAATTGGAATGATGGTGTATTGGACGTACGATCCTAGCCTTTCTGCTTAAACAATGTCCATTTTCAAGAAAACCAGCTCTTTAGACTGACGCCACGCGTTCACCACGTCTTTATGCTCGAATTAACATCGAACGCTAGGCTAAGCTGCCACCAAGCATTTATCTTAGTCTGCGATATCTTAGCCGGATGTGATCGTACGAAACACGATATTTCTCGGGCCGCCATGCGCTTCGCTGACGCACAAATCGACCCTTGATAACATCCGGCTCTGGAAATAACCGACATATCTAATAACAGTCGTCTTGGTGGTGAAGATAATTTGTCCAGTCCTCTCAAAAGCCTCGCAGGTTTGAGAACCAATGCCATGGTGTAATCGAATCTGTATGATTGCTGTTCTAGTTTCGTCGAGGGTGGACAACGAGGCAGGCTTCAGAAGGCCTTTGGCGCAAAATCCAGTGGATGTGTAGTGAGACATTTGGCAGACATAGTCTGGCCAGTTCTCGAATTGCCGGCAGACCTGGGGACCTTTCTTGACATCCGGAAACCGAACCGTGAGAATAGTTTATGAAGTATCAAGATACGCGCCAACAGAGCCCTTATATACAAGCCACTCACGCTGGCCATTCTGTTGCCAGGACGCGATACGAGATTCATAAGCCTGAGTTACCACCCCTTTGGGATGGTTGAGCTGAGGCTTACTATGTCACGCCAGCACCTTTTGCGTAATCGCACGAGCCCCACCTAAATGAGTAATATGATGTAACTCTCAGAAATGGACTCGTGAACACTGGACACTAAATCTCTTGGTGTCAAGAATTGAATCTCTACGCAGTATTTCCCACTTTCTTGTTGCCATCCGGAATAATACTTGTGAGACCAATGTGCTGTGACTCCGTGAACCCTGTCTATACTTCCACGTGGAATACGGGAAACTTCCCAGTCGCCTCCAAGTGTGGGCAGTTTTCTTTTTACCGCCGAGACGTGTACATATCGTTTTCGTTGCCCGCCACGTGGGAAGTAGTTGCATTTTTTCTGCGATCTACACCACTGCGGCGCGCAAACTGGTAGGTCGACCCCATGTTTCGCCTTTCCGTAGATTTATGTGTTTTTTCTTTTTCGTGGTCGTTGCGATACGAGATTCCCCGATTGTACTGAACTTTGAGATACTAGGTGTGTTCTTGTTCGAGCCAAGGAGGCCGTCTGTTGTTATTTGAAAACGGTGTGGTGGGATAGTGAGAATCATGGTACCGAAAAGGCAGTATGTATGCACTGGTACCCCTTTCCTGTGGGATCAGCTTCCTATAGTAAGTACAGTGAATTTGAGCAAAATGCATCAGTGAGATGCATCCCGACCTCGTTCGTGTCCTGCCCCTCAGGCAGGTCTGAATAGGAGCAGGGGGGTCTAGCCGTGGTCTGATAGAACTCCAGTCTTTGGTTCCACCTCTTGTTGATGTTGCCTGTACGTGCTAGTTTTACATTGACAGGGTCCGTCCGAACGATTCCAAATCATGAGTGCGGCGCCGTCGCAAGCGCGCTCCATTCAACACAGCATTTCGCGCCCGGAGACGAAGAAGCACACTTTGCTTCCTTTTTGCATCGATGCAAGATTGCCGAAAGACCAGATCTCTTAGCAACGCCCTGAAACACGTTCGTGTGTGCGCCCAGTTGTTGTTTTTCTGTCACTCCAGAGCGTACGCACGGGCTTTGTTAACTCCGGTGACGTAGTATCGCCGACCTAAGATCCACCCTCCTCCAATGGCATCGGCCGCACTTCTCGCATGCCGCTCCGAAGCAGGTCGGCGTCCAAACGGCAGTAGTCTCTCACCAGCTCATGGTACTTTGTCGCCGTCTCCTAAAATCCCCATGGCTCCCTTTCTCAAATACACAGCCCGGTGAGGAAATTCCGCCGGCGCGTATGCCTAGGGACTTTTTCTGGGTCCCTGCATGTACATTTCACCAAAAGGGCTTAGCGCCAAACTGCCTTCGATCTGACAATTGTCGAACCACGAATCTCTCTTTGATACCCTCTCAATGTCACGATATTGCTAACAAAACTTCTCCTTCATGTTAATTTTGGGAAGCTTCCGAGGCTTTCTCGCCCTGGAGACCATTCTCGTTGGATGCGCGTCGTTGGTGTTGCTATGTATTGTTGTCCCCGACGAGTGGCGAGTGTGGCCTTTGCTTACGATCTGGATTGTCGGATGTGGTCTAAGACGGTACCATGAAGATCGCCAGCTCAAGACGGATTGCGCCGCACTGGTGTTGTTGCATGTATGGTGGATACGACAGCAAATACTGGACGGTACCGTAAGCATTTGGGAAAAGTCAAGAGTTGAACAGTCATACACTCCGTACGCTGCTTGGGGCATTGCAGTTTTATTTGGACTATCAGTATACCTTCTACGACGCGCATGCGACAGGAGAGACGCCCCTGCACCAGATTGTCCCAAAGGAGTTCCTTGGAAGTCGGATGTAGAAGTCCCTAAACCGCGAATCTTTCCTTGTCGGACGTCACACGCTCGAATGTTTCCAAAGCGGCATGCTTTTTCATACTCGTACCTCCAGTGCGGATATCCCATCGTCCCAAGCGGAATCAAGTGCGGTGAGATAGATCTCCCAAGTGGGGAGGACCGGGCCCTAGGATCATGGTGGCTGCGCGTGAGAGCCGAAGACTACCTCGAACGAGGCAATGGCGCCTCTGGGTTCTACCACAAACTAAGAGAATATCTGAAAGCGCAGCATGTTGCGGATTCAGAGTGGGAATACGCCTACTTGGTGACAGCACCGCGCTTTCTTGGTTACGCTTTTAACCCCGTATCGTTCTGGTATATCTACGATCGCGAACACCAACTCAAGAAGATGATACTAGAAGTCAACAATACGTTCGGGGAACGACGCATGTACTTGCTTGATGGCTCCAGTCCCTCTAGTCCGCCACCCACGCCAGACGCACAGCCGTCATCGGGATCTGACGGACCTGGACTGGAAATGTCTGATGGAGCTAAGACCAAGTTCTCCGACGTCTGGATGAAGGATTTCCATGTTTCGCCGTTCAATTCGAGGAAAGGATCCTACGGACTGAAAGCGCAGAATCCATTTCCGATCGTCGGCTACGAGTGTCCCACGATCGATAACACAATCATTTTGAAGTCTTCAAAAGATCATGGAAAGCTTGTAGCCCGCCTGTTCTCTACTGGCAAAGCCCTGGACCCAGACCACTTAGGCTTCATCGGAACAGCACGCTTCGTCCTGAGCTGGTGGTGGGTTGGCTTGGTCACGCTCCCTCGTATCGTTAGGGAAGCGGGTAAGCTATTCTTCAAGAGAAAGCTTCATGTCTGGTTCAAACCTGAGGTATTAACGTCAAGTCTCGGGCGCGCGCCCACCTCTGGTGAAATGTAAGTCCAGCCTATTTTTGTCGGTATCAGTCATAGCAAGAGGTACTAACGCTTGCAGTAAACTTCAAGAAGCTTTTCGGGGCTATCTCCAACAACTCGTCGATCAGACCGAATACCCTTTCCAAATCACCTTTAAAAACTCAATTGACGGAAATATTCCTCATCTCATCTCCACGACGCGTGTCCATGACGATGATAGGCCTCGCCAGTACATTGAGATTCGCGTCCTTACACCGGCCTTCTACTCGCGATTGATTCATTACACTTACACCTCCGAGGCCATCGACCGCGAATGCATCTTCACCGACGAGCGGAATCGGACACTGTGGCTTTGTCGACCAAAGCTACTCCCTTTCCTGCTTTCAGAACAATCCTCAGTACATATTGAAGACGAGGACATGGAACTAGTGAGCAGAAGCTATTTGGACGAATTGCGATGGATGTTGTTGAGGAAGCTGAGGTGCCCGCCGCCTGACCAAGTATACTCTATGACCCCACAGAGCTCAGCAATCAATGTGGACGACATCCGCTCTAGACCGTATTCTGAGTTGGATCGGTTCGTGAGGAGTACCAAGGGTCAGCAATTCGCCGGTGATTATAGAAGGTCCGTCACGAAGCTCTTCCTGGCGCAGCGCTTTTGTTTCGGGGTCTCGCAGATTGTCAGTCTGGTAGACTTAGTGATGAGGTTATTGTTGTGCTACCTAGCTGTTCTGCAGATGGAGCATTGGAGAAGTTCTTGGGCAGGGTATGAGTCACAAAAGTGCATGTCCGATTTGCTCAGGCGAGAGGGCTGGTCTGCATGCTCTAGCGCGCTTGACGGCAATGATAGGGATTGGTGGTGGTGGGTGGGAAAGAGCGTGCTGTTTACATACGCGCCCCACGTGTACGAGCTGCTGAAAGGTTACAGATAGATCTTGAACATACTCAGCTTTTTCAATCTAGTATTTCTATCCTTGATCTACTCATACGTGATTGTCAACGACGATCCCTCTTATTCACGAATATTGTCCGGGATATCAGCGGGCGCCGAGATCGTTTGCGCTTGCCGAGCCTCGTCCATCGCCGTCCAATCCAGACGCAACCATGACGGTTCTCACATGGAATTATCCGGCGCATTTCCGTCAGAGCAGCAAATGCATGTGCTCGTGAAGGCTGCAGATCAATGATGGGTCTGGCCTTTTCCGGGTAGGATCAGCCGAGGTAAAACCCGCGCGTCATTAGCGTCTCGCGACCCCAGATTTCGGCTTACGCCTTCACATGCACAGAGACGACGAGTACCACCTTCGACATGTGAAGTCTGCACGCAGTCGCGTGTCATGCCAAAAGACCTCCTCAGACTACCGGATAATGCGCTGGTAGAGGAGACGATGAGACAGGATGCAAGTGGCCAGGACCAAATAGAGGTGCTATGGTCATCCAAGCCATTGGCAAACGTCATCCTCGTCAGACTTCCGCTGGTCCCCCATCCCCACCCGATCTACACCAGTCATGCTACCAAAACGTTCGATTCCCCTTGGGCCGAGGGCAACTCCCAACACAACGTTTCGGTTTCCAGCATGAGTGCCACGCTAGAGTTTCCTGCCAGCTTCCTCGGATGCTTCAGTCCGGCCAATGGTACGCTCAGCCGGTCCTCCCCGAGCAACCTTGGGCCAGAGCTGGGGTTGAGCTAGTCTCAATGGCATGGCTATGCTGATGCTGGCTGTACTTATAATAAGCTTGGCTCCCCCAGGTTTTATAATTCGATCAGACCGAGGCTAGAGCTTGTGGTGTCATTGCTTATCATCTTTCAAAGCTTCGTCCTACTTTCTTCTTCAACTTTTCTGTATACGCAACGTACAGATCACATAAAGTTTTATTGATACCGATTCTAGCTATCAAATCATACAATCATTATGGCGAACATTGACGCCGAGGACGCGCAGTTCCAGAAGGAGGTTCAAGAAGTCAAGCAATGGTGGACAAACTCAAGGTGGAGGTTCACTCGGAGACCGTTTACGGCAGAAGATATTGTTTCGAAGAGAGGTAATCTGAAGATCACATACCCGAGCAATAGCCAATCGAAGAAGTTGTGGGAGATTGTTGAGGGGCGGTTCAAGGTAAAGTGAATCCTGAGAGGCTTTTGAGTATCTTCTGACATTGGCTAGAACAATGATGTCAGTTTCACATATGGATGCCTCGACCCAGTCATGGTCACACAGATGGCGAAGTACTTGGACACAGTATACGTCTCTGGATGGCAAGCTTCGTCGACGGCTTCATCAACCGATGAGCCTGGTCCGGATCTAGCGGATTACCCCTACGTAGGTCTCTGAAGAAGTCTCGACTTGAAAACAAACTCACATCTTCAAGACAACCGTACCTAACAAGGTTGGTCATCTGTTCATGGCACAACTCTTCCACGACCGAAAACAACGCGAAGAACGTCTGACCACCGCGAAAGCCGACCGTGCAAAGGTCGCAAACACCGATTACCTGCGGCCAATCATCGCCGATGCCGACACTGGACATGGAGGTCTTACTGCTATCATGAAGCTCACCAAGCTCTTTATCGAGAAGGGTGCGGCTGGCATACACATTGAAGACCAGGCACCAGGAACAAAGAAGTGCGGACACATGGCTGGAAAGGTTTTGGTACCAATCAGCGAGCACATCAACCGCTTGGTTGCCATTCGAGCGCAGGCTGATATCATGGGTAAGGGCGGACGCATCTAAGAGTATTCTATCAAAGCTGACTACGTATTGCTAGGCACCGACCTACTTGCTGTTGCTCGTACCGACTCTGAAGCTGCGACTCTTATTACATCCACCATTGATCCGCGCGATCACCACTACATTTTGGGCTGCACCAACCCCGCACTCCAGCCATTGGGCGAGCTGATGCATGCTGCTGAGCAAGCCGGCAAGAATGGTGCAGAACTGCAAGCGATCGAAGATGCGTGGACCAAGGAGGCCAATCTGAAGCTCTTCCACGAGGCTGTAGCCGACACAATAAACGCCGGCGTACATGTCGACAAGAAAGCCATGATCAATGAGTTCATGGAGAAGAGCAAGGGCAAGAGCAACTCAGAAGCACGAGCTATTGCCGCAGGCTTGACCGGCGTGGATGTCTACTTCAACTGGGATGCTGCGAGGACCCGAGAGGGCTACTACAGATACCAGGGAGGCTGCCAATGTGCCATCAACCGTGCAGTTGCGTATGCTCCATACTGCGACATGATCTGGATGGAGTCGAAGCTACCAGACTTCGCGCAAGCCAAGGAGTTTGCCGATGGTGTTCATGCCGTCTGGCCCGAGCAAAAGTATGTTTCCTCTGTCAAGAAATTCTCCACACATACTAACATGTTGCTAGACTCGCATACAACCTCTCACCCTCTTTCAACTGGAAAGCCGCTATGCCGCGTGACGAGCAAGAAACTTACATCCAACGCCTCGCTAAGCTCGGTTATTGCTGGCAATTCATCACGCTGGCTGGCCTGCACCAGAGTGCCCTCATGGCCGACACCTTCTCCAAGGCGTATGCTAAGCAGGGTATGCGCGCGTACGGCGAGATTATCCAGGAACCCGAAGCGGAAAACAAGGTCGATGTCCTTACGCATCAAAAGTGGAGCGGTGCCAACTACGTGGACAATCTGTTGAAAATGGTCAGCGGAGGTGTTAGTTCGACGGCGGCGATGGGCAAGGGTGTCACGGAGGACCAGTTCAAGTAAACGATGGAGCGGGTGCTTTCCGTTATTCAGGTTGAGCATCGCCCACGTAAATGTAGTGCGCAATGTAACTAGTCGCGAACATTCGTGGAGAGACGTACCTATTATTCCCGAAATTCATCTGTTAGGGTTGATTGGTGACCATGCTTCACAAACAAATAAACATGACCTGTACCCCCAGCATTCCCTCCACACATACAATACAACACTCGCAAAATTTGAAATCACCATCTATTCATTGTTGCGCTCAAGTCATCATCCACAATCTCATCTCATCTCAGCCGCCCTAAACACGCGGTCCCTGCACCTTTGCACAGCCCCACGCCACGGCCGCAAATCCTCCACCACAAACCACGTCAGACCGAAACCAGTACGGCTAAATCGGCTCACCGACGGCGACCAGCCCCCCTTCTCTTTCTCACACCGCGGCTGAGTCGCGAAATGAGGAAGAAAAATTGCGCGTGCGGGAAATGAGGCTTATTGCGATCAGCTGAAGTGCAGAAGTTAGGCGGCCAGCATTGCCGGTCGAACTCGCCGAATGAGGTATATAATGTGGCTGGTGGGTGAGTGGAACGGACGTGACTCGTGCTGGTAGTGGTGAAGTCGTGGAAAAAAGGAAAGGGCATTTCTTGCGAACGTTTTTGTTTCCCCGAGTGAGCCGCGAACAGAACGACTGGGTGCGGGAATACGAGATACGAATACCTACGATACATATATCCGAGCAGACGCCACATCGATACTGGGAACACGAGCGCCTGTGAGATTTCGAAGAGTCATATTTTCCAAGCGACTCTCTGAGGTCATCATTTTCCCACCTCTCTTTAGACAGGCGCAGGTTAGGCGAAAGCGGAACGTGTGTGGACGTGACAGACGCGAAAAGCGGTTTGCCTAAACGAGGCTGTGCTTCAAACGCGTCTTGTTTATTTGCACTGCTGAGCCTCCCCATCTATCCAGGACGCGCGGGGACATTGAACACAAAGATTTTTAAACCATTCGATCCCCTAGAACTCAAACTCCCCTACAATCTTGCAGAAAGAAAGACGCCCACCAGTTCAGAAAATATCACAGCCATGGACCACTGCACAACATCCTATGAGCCCTTCCCAGAGCTCGACTCGGCCCCCACAACCCCACATCACGATCCCGACGTAGCACTCCCGCAAACACCGTGTCCCGGCATTACACCAGATGATGCATTCTCAGTCCACTACGAAGGCCCGCTTTACACGGAAATCAACATTCCCCTCCCACACGTCCCAGCACCAGCGCACAGCTCCGGTGCATCTCAAACAAGCACCACCACCACAACAGCAACAGCAGCGACACCATCACTAGTAGAAAAAGCCCGAGGACGCTCCCGCACATTATCTTCCTTGTCGCCTTTCCGCCACCGCCGCTCTTCTTCATCTTCTACGTCGTCGCTGCAGAGCCCCACGAGCCCCAAGTCGCAGCGCAACAGCGACGATTGGCCGAGGATACGCAGGGAGATTGTCAGGTCGAAAGAGGTTAGCGCGATGATGGATTTGAGGCATCAGAATAAGAGGGGGAGGAGCGGGACCATCGATGCGTTGGCGGTTGTGCCCGCTGTGCTAGTGTTGAGCGCTGAGTTGTTTACGCCCGGGGAGGAGGGGGGCGAGGGGGCGAGGAAGGATAGTGGGGTTGGGAGGTGGGAGGATGGGATTAGATAAGAGAGGATTTGATGATGATTTTTTGGATTATTTATTGGCCGTCGCATCGAGATAGCGAAAGCAGATGCGTTCAGCGTGTCTGGGGATCGAGATTTCTACACAGGGGAGGAGCGATCGCTTCACCGTCCCGAGATAGGTTGCAAGAGCCGCGCAGTAGTATCGAGGGATATGACTCCCGAGCTGGTTGGTGGGGCGGGGAATGCTGGATATTCTGGAGAGACCAAGGACGTATGTGCCTTGACATTTTCTAATGTCTTGTGGAATGAATCGCGAGAGAGGGGTCATGCAGAGTATGGCATTGTAGATACCCAGCAACGGATGGTAATCTTAGTCTGTGATAACACGCTACCTTGGCGATGTATGAACCAAACGCCATGTATCACGTTTTCTTCTTTTTCAGCAACTAGGACATGTTTTCACCGACGATGCGGTACTACTAAATGTTATGTATGGCTGCCAGGAGGCAAGATTGCCAAGTCAAAAGGATGCAGCAAGTCCCGAGAAGCCTCATTACGACTGCGGCGGACAAAGCAAAAACTCAGCTGGACGAGCATTAGATACGTCAACGGCCACAAGATTATCGTGCTCGATTCTTCCTTGGCGCTCATATAAGCCGAATTGTACGCAGTGCCCAATCGTTCTTTGGACGACAGTCTCTAAGAAGGCTTTCCGCCTCTATGCCATCCTTCACTCTTCTTGCCGTGTAAGCGATATAGTATCCAATGCGGCGGTACGAATTTCTCTCGCACTTTTCTGCTAACAGAAAAGCGAGCTCGTCAAGTTCGCAGTATAGTAGATGAATGACAACTATATTTCGACTGCCGAGATAAGACTTGGGGTAGTCGAGATTGACATATCTAGCTCCACTGAACCCAGAAAGAGAGTATCTGCCGTGTCCACTGGGACGAGTTTGCACATGCATTGTACAAAACACAGTTTGAGTCGTGATTTTGATCTCTGGAGAGAAGTCTTCGAAATTGAAAGACGTCTTAGTTAATGTTTCCAGATCAATGGTACCGTGTGTTTCATGGGTGATTGAGATTTTAACATTGGAGGCCAAATCTTCCAGATCGTGATGAACAATAGTAAGATCTCCAGGCTCATCCGGGGGTTTGTTCGCCTTAATAAAAGCCCATGTCCAGGATGGAAAATCATGGGTTTGACTCTGAGGCCGTTCACATGTGTTATGCAGCAGTACAAACCACAACAGACCCGCAGCAAAAGATGATGTCGCGCTTCCCGTTCCTGTTGCGACAAGAGATAACGGGATGCCGTAAAAGTGAGACGTCTTGCTCCGATTAGTGCCCTTGGAAGCATCAAAGACCCCAGCAAAAGCTCAGATAATGTCGCTGGGAAAAGATAATTGTCTCAGGTAATATTTCCTTATACAGTGTTGCAAACCAAGAACAGTTCGTGTGGGCCTGAGGATGTCGGGAAGTCGCTGGCCTAAAGGAGCTTCCCAGCCTAAGAGCTCTGGAAGGTACTCTCCATTCTGGTTGCCCGGCACTACAAATATCTCATGTAACGCTGTGAATCCGCATTGGAAGTACATTTGCGAGTCAGCAAACACAAGACATCGTCTAGAGAGAAACATCTCCTGGTAGGTCCAGCCACGGCTGGCCCATTTCGATCTCGCGATCTCCACGTTCGATGGCTACAAAATGATCGTCGAGTGCGGTCAAGGCAGAATGAACGATTCTACCGCCATCCTTGTTGATAAAAGCTCGACGAGCCGTACCCCTGACGCCGGAAAGACCATACTCGGGATCGCTTCCAGACGCTGCAACAATTGTCAAAGTTGCTCCCTGGTAAATATCACCCATGATGCTGACGGTATTCTTTTTCGCCACTGGATTGCTCTGGTCTATACAGTATCGGTCCACCCAAAGATGAGGTATTCCAAGTCTTGAAGCAACAAACATTGCATCTTCGACGGTCTTAGAGAGAACTCGGGGTAGCTCACAACCATGCATCTCGGCAAAGGGACCCAGACCTTCATACATAGCTCAGACAGATGTATGGGCTATCTTTAGACGCTAGTAGAACTTTTCTGGTTTTACAGTCTATGATCCTCAATCAAGGTACGTTTTGCTCGACTGGGTCAATATCGTGTTCATGGTGACCAAAGCGACATTGATCAAGCCATCTCTTTGCCATAGTCAGGTCTGCTTCAATGAGCCTTGTGAGAGTGAATTTTGACCTAGGGGTAAGGTAGAACGTCCGGATATTCTGAGGCTCATCTCGATAGAATTCAAGTTGGTAGGTCTTGATACCGGAGCTTCTAAAATGCCAAGAAAGTATCATATGACCCCTTTCCGCATTATCTTGACCAGGGCACAAGCTTGTTAGTTCAGTACAGAGGGCACAGTCTGTACGGAAGGCCATTGTACAATCTGAACCTGAGCAAACCTACCTAGCTGGGCTCGCTTCTGCGTATGCCTTGAGTTTGATGGAGCTCGACATAACTGTCGTCAAAGCAGTGTAGGCCTGTGAAACATGATTTGCGAGATCAATCCCTTGGCATTTCCAGCAGAGCCCTTTCTGACCATTCAACTCTTGCTCGGAGGAACGCTGAACGAAGTTCTCCATGGTTCCTTGTAAGTCGTTTGTGACCAGACGTATGTAAAAGTATCACCTTTTCCAGTACAAACAGTCGGAAGATATGCCGACTCGGTAGAACTTCCGAACAAGTATGGCGAGAGCCAAAATTGCAAAAAAAAAGTGTCGCGATAAACTGCGGTTGGCAAATCGAGGAATAGGGGTCGTTATGTCTCGACGCGATGGAAAACCATCTGCTTCTCAATGTGACACCTAATGACGGGCGCGGGACAAGAAGACCTAGATGATAGGTTGTAGTCAAAGGCGCTAACAATCCGCGGTCGTGAGACAGTGAAGAAACATGTTCAGTCATCAGCAGCGAGCTGCATGTTGAAGCAATCAACCTCGCTTACCCCTCTTTCCACCGACCGGTGAGGAAGGAGCGCCCTATCAGGACACAGAGCAGTTCATCCTGTGCAATCAGCCTCCTTCAGCTGCGCGATCTCGAATACTGCAGCATAGATTATAGGCGCAATCTTTTTGGGGATGTTTTTGCGGCCTACCAGTTAGCAAAAAACAATAGAAAGTAACGAGCCGCATAACTGCAAAAGGGAAAAGGTCGAAGAAAGAAACCTCGCTCGATTCCGAGTCCTAGGGTTCGCCCTTGGCAAGCGCCACTAGCTCTGTCGTCATCACCATAAACCGCAAGAGCTACCGCGCATCACCAAGAAAATCTATGTGATTGCCTGTGATACTAGCTATACAAACAACATACCCAGTGTACAAGTACGCTCATAAAGCGATATAGCCATGGGGACTGCTCAAATTTTGTATAAGAAAGAACCGCCTTAGAAAACGCCTGTTCCATGCATACATATGCTCATAATGCATGTGTTCAAGGTACTTGATATACCGCTCCTCAGCAGTTTTATAAACATGGCAAGAAAAGCGAATAAGAAAAAGAAAAAGCAGCATAAAAAGAGTCAACACTGGAAAGCATCCCTACTTCCAACCCCGAATATTCATCGAAAGGAAGAAGGTTGCGGGCGGCACAACCTTCAGCATTGCAAAAAGAAAAACATGCGTTTCTAGCCAAATCTGTCTATCTCTCACAAGGTTCCCAGAGCGGGGTCGCCTAATAGAGTACAGCAGGGCCGATAGCACGGCTGCTGGAGTAGCTTAGGATGTACGAGCATAGGTACTAGCTGTAGTCGAACAGCACGCTGATGCTCTCACCGTGGTGGACGCGGCGGATAGCCTATTCTTGCGTGAGAATATCGCCTTGCAGGTCTGAACTTGTTAAACATACCTCAGCAAATACATTACCCACTTCCAGGACTTCCAACTTCGGGCACCTCAACTTATGCTCGTCCTGGGGCACCGTGTTGGTCACGATGACCTTGTCCAGAGCACTATTGTTGATGCGGTCAATAGCATCTCCGCTCAGGATGCCGTGGGTAATGAGAGCAATCACCTCTGTAGCACCCTCCTTCTTCAGGAGCTTCGCCGCGCGAGTGATGGTATTCGACGTATCGGCCAAATCGTCAACGAGAATAGCTGTGCGCTCGCTCACGTCTCCGACCAACATCATGGTGGCATTTTGGCGGTCGCTGATTTGTGTAGGACGGCGCTCTTTGTGGATGAGAGCGAAGGGCATGCCGAGTGCGTCGGCGATAGCTGTCGCTCGCTTCGCACCACCTGCGTCAGGCGAGACGACGACGGCTTGTTGGTAGTTGGGAATATTGAATTGGATGTATTTGCGGAGGAGGTGACGCCCGTAGAGGTTGTCAACAGGAATATCGAAGAATCCCTGATACTGGGGGTCTAGAGGAGTGTTAGCAGTGGCTCGTTTCGCGCATGCAGGCGAGCTACACACCATGGAGATCCATAGTAATGACGTGGTCAGCGCCAGCACAAGTCAGAAGATCCGCGATCAAAGTACCGGCTTGGGCAACCCATTGGCGGTATCCGACCTGGGGCTCAAAGGCCGGGGGCTTT
Source organism: Stemphylium beticola (assembly GCA_029100535.1). Classification (NCBI taxonomy): domain Eukaryota; kingdom Fungi; phylum Ascomycota; class Dothideomycetes; order Pleosporales; family Pleosporaceae; genus Stemphylium; species Stemphylium beticola. Next base: position 193,378 of record JARBXR010000001.1, on the reverse strand, counting down.
GTGATGGTGGGCTGGCGCGTCAAAGCACCAGGAATTCCAGGTGTTTGGGCGGGCATGCCGTTGGTGCCATTGGCACCGTGGTCGCCGTTGAAGTACGCAGCCTTCTCTCCCTTGGTCGAGTCAAGGGTCTCGGTACGCTTGATACCGTTCGTCTTGACGGGGCTTGTAGGGTTCGAGACGACGCCGTTGCGCTCGTCCAGCTTCATTTTACTGAGCTGGTGGTGCAAGGATGCCGAGCCATTGGTGAGGCCTGCGCTCTCAGGCTGGCCAGGAAATGGCGTCTGCGGGCACGTAGTCGTGCCAGTCCTCGAGCGCCCGGGTACTTTCGATAGCGGCGCGCCCGTCTTGTTGTAGGGAATGTCCGACTGTCGCGAGTATGGGAAGAGGGGGAGGACGGCGGTAATGCGCTTCGCAGAGGCGGTTTGGCAGGCGGAAATGGTAATCAGAAGTCTGGAGTACGTCAGGCACTTCACTCAACTACACCATGAGGATGGGCCTACTCCATCAAATGGTCGTTGACTGCGTGCGACATAAAAGTTAGCGGGTTTCTTCTGCAGTACCACTATCGCTCCAACAAAGCCGCGCCGGCACCCAAAAAATGATGCGACGCGCATGTTGCCGGACGGGAGCTTCGTACCTTTACCACCACCCGACTGAATGATGAAGACATCCTTTCCTCGCACACTCTCCTGGATTTCAACTCTCGTCTCTCCGCCCTTGAACTTGTCGAGGAGCACCTTCGCCTTGGGTATGCCGAGATGGTTGCAGATAGTCCTAGATAAAGAGCCCAGTAAGCAAAGTGCATGATGCATTCGTCGTCGCTACAACATACTCGGTGAGCTGCGGGTGCGAAGTGCCGCCGAGTACCACAATGTTCCTCATGTTGAAAACTGGTGGAGGGGGTGGGGTTGTCTACTATGTCGCGGCAGGGCAGTAGCAAAGAGAGATTAGTGAGGCAGCGAAAGCACTCGCGTAGAAAATCCTCTTATCGATAAAGGGAAAAAGATTTGGGCTATGGGCTAGTCTACCGCCGTTGATGGCACCGGGGTGGAGTAGTTGCACCTCAGGAATTGGGCAGCATAATGGGAGGATGAATGCTCTCTGTCGTCACGGACCCAGAGAGCCTTTTCGCTTCTTTCGGCTGTTGCAACTTTTTCTGCCGAACCACCCCCCATGTCATCTTTCACTTCCCTGTGCCCTGGAAAAGCTTCTAGAGCTCAATTTTGCTGCATGCTGCGCTGCACAAGCAAGCCAGAAACGACGACTCGGGTTCCAGGCCAGCCACCAGATTCGCTCTCGCGCGCAGCTACAGCGTTTCACCTGCAGCGTGCTGGCGGTCAGTAATTGCGCCATGCTCAATGGTTGCTTGCATGGGCCAAAGGAACGGTCCCGCTAGCGCTTGCCGAAATCGGATGCTCACGTGCGGGCACCTCTCAAAGGTTCCAAGGTTATCGGCACACATGCTGTCTAGGGCGATTGGTTTTGCCCAGGGAGACCTCGGGAGTACCGTTGACTTTGCACGTTCCTTGATGCCACTGTAGAGTCATCTTTGCCGCAAAATAGCTGACCGGTTCATGTCACGTTACATCAGCCCTGCATTTGCATTTGTGTCTGCGTGCGCCCTTTTTGCCAATCGAGCAGCTACACCAACACGGTCATGAATGCGTCAAACTCTCTCTAAGCAAGATCCCAGCCCTGACAACCGAAAGTGTTCGAGAACATGCGATGACATTGAATTGAATTGGATTGAGTATTAATTAATAGGAGAATAGTAGGAACCAAACAAATCCTGCTTCGAAAGGGTATCTCTAACGCTGTTGTCATCATAATCTTATAGTCGTTAATTCATTCATTCAGTCCTCTTGGCCCTTGCCTTGCGATCCCTCGCACTCCTGCCCCCTCCCGTCTTTTGTCCAACCGCACCTCCTTGGCTAGGCATGCTTCCGTGGCGAACATCAGTCATAGCACTAGCATGACTTGATGCTGGGCTCATGGCCCTCCCATTCGTGCCGACTATGCCATTATCACATGTTCGAATCGAGTGGACGGCCAAGTGCGCGCGAGACGGAGGCGAGATCGGACGGTCATTAATGTAAAAGCCTCCAGTACCGTCTTGGGTAACCGGAGGAAGAGCTGAAGCCAGCTTGTCGCGTTGCTGTATGTGGTCAGGGGAGACTGGCCGTACAGCTCCTTTGTTGGCCAGGCCCGACTCGATATCAAGGGTAATGATGCCGTCGTTGGCAGTACGTAACACAGCTGGTGCGAAGTCGTGGAGCTGTATCGCTTCACCAGCTAGGCCTTTCTCAGCTTCTTGAAACTGATAACTACTGTTGCGTGACTTTGAACGCTCTGTCACGTCGTTCGAAGCCACCAGAGTCATACTTCGGGCGGCTTTGCTCCCATTGCTGTTGGTAGGCGATCGCTTGGTGCCTGTTTGCGCAACTGTCGTCCCTGTCTGGTGAAGCAGTTGTGCGGTCTTTCGGCCCCCGGCTGTACGAGCCGAATGATAGGTCCACGGCGGCGGGTTCCTTTCGTCGAATTGTCCAAGCTCGAAGATTTCCCTCAATATCGTCCAGGTAAAGGGCAGGTTGGCGACTAAAACGGCTGTCGAAGACTCTCGAACATACCAGTATATCCAGGTCGAGTTGTACGGCCTGCTCAGAGAATAATAGGCATTCATGATGCTCGCTGCGACAACAAATATCCCCAATGAGAAAATGCCGCATAAGATGATCTTCCTCTTCATTGGGAGTAATGATCGAATAAGCATTTGCAGTGCAATGCAAAGCATGATCAAGTCTGAGGATATGTTGAAGACGGCCTTTGTAATGCGGTGATTCACCATTGTAGCACACTGCCGCGAGCTTGTCGGCACCGCGTAGTAGTCCGAAAAGGGTCGACACCAGGCTGCAAAGTATAGAATCTCTATGACGACAAATCCAATTGCTGTATAGACGGCAAGGACCTTTATGGCGACGTTCTCGGTGTGGAGTGCTGTCCGTGTTATGCGATGGTACATGACCAGGAGACACCCTTTGCACGCCCAGATGACAGCAATCTGCATCTGCTCCACAACCACCACCACTTTACTCCCATATATTCGCCTCGAAAGCTCGTTAGCGGTGAGCACGCTGAAGTCAAAATCTTCTGGTTCAAGGTTCGACTGGTTTTTCAACCATCTGTTGGCGAGCACTATCATGACAGTGTAGGCTGCGGTCACGAACAGCCCCATGGCCCAGTCATCGATCTGAAGGCCTTTGATTGACCGAAACAAGATTTTCCGAGAGATACTACATAACAGGTGTGATCAGTTAACGAACCCTTGTCTAATAATGTGTAGTGCGGCTCGACCACACTAGGCTCCAGGGAAAGGGTGTTAGAGTAACCTAGAGGTTATGCGTAAAATGAATGTGTTGCTCCGTGTTGTTCCTGTATGCGCACTCGGTTTCTTTGCCCCCACGAGTTTTTGGAAAAACATTATACTTCTGGGGATTGTATAGAGAGATACTTACAGTCTTGCTAGAATCATGCAGACAGCGCATGTGTACCAAATCCATGATTCTTGATTGAACGGCAACGGCATCGTATAGTCGCAAATAGGTTGAGTCACTAACGCCAGTATATCGCTATCCGCTAGGCCGGCTGATACTTGGGGTACGCGACCACCGATAGATCATGTTGTAATGCGAATCGGGAAGTGGAGGCCATATACTACAAATGAGCGTTGCAGGTTGCGCAAGAATGGCCAGAAGGCAGACGATACGGATACACAACAACGGAGGAAAAGAAAGACAGAAAAAGAAAAGAGCTGACGACGGCGAGGTTCGAAGGCGCTTTGAGGGGTTAGCCCGGATAGCTGGCTGCTGCGCGCCAATCTTCCAATTATGTGAGTAGAGCACATCTTACAGCTACCTTGGCCAGGCGCGGGGCTTATCTAGAGCAGCCTCATCCGGCTGCCAGTATCTCGGGGCTCCCGCGCGGGATTACAGTTGATTAAGTTTGTGCAAGGTATCGCACCAATGATGCGTGGCGTTTGTGAAATGTCACGCATTGCTTTTGCGCTGATCATAGCTTCCGCGCGGTTCTCATGTCCCCGTTGAGCAACAGCGCGTTTTAAAACTCCCCAGGTTCATGATATGGGTCCACTTCAAACCGTTCAGCATGAATAACGAGAGCGTGGGATTTCTATGTCGACTCATGTTAACTCCTTGAAGCGGTAATGCGGGTAATGCGAACATTGCGATGAGAGTCTCGACGCATGCTTACTAGCTGGGGCTGTGCCTGCAAGACAGCTGTACGAGGCTGACAGTTGCAGCTCTGCCTACCGCGCGAAATAAAAGCACCCAATGTTGACTTGAAGGCTTGCAGGCTGCCGGTAACCGAAAGTGTCTGTCGGATAATGCGGAGGTTAGTCTTCAGCGAGTCGCGAGATCCACGGATACGAGGGCAATGGTTTTGACGTCATATGGCGCTAGTGGCAACGGCACCAGAGACCCTTAGCCTGGTAGGGCTATGTTTGGATCTGTTCTCATGTCTACGCATAGAATCCCCTCGATCGCATGAGCAGTGCATCTCAATGGTAGGGAGTGCTCACGCTATAAACTTATTTCAAATGGACCATCTCCCTCATGCCCGCCCCTTTCGTTGTATGTTTTCTCGACGCAATTGCAACCCTAAAATGAGACGGACAAGGAAAACACGTCGAGACTACCTCTTGATTCTTCTCGCGCAGCAAGGTCAGACAGATCAACGGACAATGAGGAAGTGCAGGAAGTCTTCTACCATCGGCAATTCGGCTGCACAGTAAGGCAAGGAGTACATATCTGGAAGATGGAGCAAGTACGCCTTGGCGATCGACTATTGGAGACAGCTGCATGCGTATGGTACACAGCCACCAGGCCGCCCGTCACGTGCGTTGGACATTGGCCCTATTAACCCCTCCAACCAACAACGTTAAAATTCGGCTTTGGACATCCGACAAATTGAATGGCAAGGCTTTCCACTGGGCAGCGTAAGAATCTGCAAACTGAGACTTGAGGGTAGGCAGAACTCAAGGCTCCGATCGATGTTCTGAGCCACAATTGAAAGCATATATCAAGATCCAGTCTTACCACTTGAAAGACGTTATCCGTACTGCTCGTACCCATCCGAAGAGAGCGGTTAACATCAGCATTTACAACATCACCACTGAAGCTGACCAACCCTTGAGCACAAAATCCCACATGCAACAATTCCGCGCTTAACAGCTCCCTACGCGACAACCCCTACGCGACAAATTCCCAGTAATGGCCCCTCGCGCGAAATTCACTTGTAGTACCAAAAGTTCAGCTTAACATAAACGCAAGTGTATTAAAGCACCCCATCACGCCCTCCAGCCATGCCTGGCGGAGGTGGAAGAGGTGGCAGCAGTGGCCGAACACAGGCCGCTAGCAATATAGCATCCAACAATCCATGCGGTACCATGGACTGTGGCCCGGTCATAGGCACCATAGTCATGGTCTTCGTCATATTGTTTCTTTCTATCCTTTGCTGCTGTTGCCGTAGTGGAAAAGACAAAGCAGCGCCTGATCCAGTTCCACGCTATGTACCTGAAGCTCCAGGTTCCGCTCCTAGGAACGGTACGCTTGCAGACGAAGAATCACAAAGGCCAACGGACATGGCTACGATACCGAGCGCACCGGACCGAGCTATTATATCCGGGCACGCCGATGGTACTTTTATGAATGATGACTCGAGCGAGGAGTTTGGCTATGTAAGTCGCGCTCCATCTTCGAGGTCTGGGGTTTCGGATGGACGTGTCTCTGGTGTTGGGACTCGAGTGCCACCAATCGCCAATGGCACGGATACAACAATTCCAAGGGCGGTATAAGAAGTTACCGGACTCGCTCAACGCAAAAACGCCTGGGAAAGGTTACAGGAGGTGACGAATTAAATAGATACCACAACAGATAGTTAGCTATGCGGCGCTGTTATATTGGTATTGTTTTGGGTGAATAAGGTTCCATGACTTGTTTCCTAGGCGCGTTAGATACCCTCATTTCGTAGTCTTATTAATACCGCTATTCTTCTACCCAAAAATAAGTTTTCGCCGCGTAACAGAAAAGGGTTAATGACTTAGTGCGATTTTCTGTCTAGAAAGTGTCCGCTTTCATACATAAGTGGGTATTGACGGTGCTTGTTGTAGCCATACTGCCACAATGTCATCGTTTGCGCTAAGCCGCTCAGGTATCTTTGGGGGGAAATCACACCTCACTTCTCCTCCACCTCACCAATTTTATGTGAACTCTGCCCCAGCAAGTATTCGGGCGACTTCGAACAGTATCAATCATGGTAGAAAAACAGCGAAGATGACTTGTGACCAGAATACATAAACCTCTTATTGCATAGTGTGCCTATCCGTATGAGTACCTCGGCGGGACGCAGCGGGAATCACGCTATCACAGTTCCTCGAGGACAGCCAGCGGTTTAAAGATGCAGCTCTTTTATAGTCAGCAAGGCTTCTATGGACCGGCGCTGTCAGGTCGTTTCACTTCTTCAACACCCCTTTCGCCATGATGACCCAAGAGAACTAGTGCGCCAAATCGCCATGCTTGAATGCGTTTGGTTCAGGTTCTTCCCCGCAAGCAAGTAAAGGTATTTGTGAAAGGTCCTGCTACCCCAGCTTCGGAGGCCTTATCGTATCACTCAATCCACAGCCTGCGCTCAACAGCATGCGCTCAACGGCATGAGCTAAGATCTATCCACCGCTCCGGCTTGTCGCACATGACACCCCCGGAATGTCTGCGACGGCAGGCGGTGACGTAAGTAGAGGGATTTAAACCTGATTTTTCGGTAGGCGGGCCCGTGGTCTCATCACCAAGGCATTCGTTTGCTGCGTTTGCGGGGCTCTGGCCAACCGCCAAGGCTGCGTGAAAGTGAATGACCTCGCACACTGATCGCCAACCTCGACATCGTCTTCCACATGGTGTCTGGTAGTGTTATAGAAGCTGCAGTAGCGAAGCTGTACAAGCAGCCTTTACCGCCATCACTGAGGAGGGTGGTAGACTTCGAGGCTAAAGATATCTTGTACTTGCGCCAACAGGGCAAAATATCCTTACATGAGTAAGTGGAAAGCGCGCATCATTGCCTTTTTGTCTCCATTACTGACCCGCATTGGCAGCTACGATAAGTACGGTCCATCCCTCATCCTCCAGTACGTCTTTTCGATGGAGCGACTGAGCAAGTCCATCTTCACCGGACGCATCAGCATCAAGGAGGCACAAGAGAATATCATGGCCCATGAAATGGCGAAGTGCAAACAGGGGGGACTGGAGAACGTTGATTGGAACTCCGATCTCGTTTCATCTTTGCTGAACGCCGTCGACCCGCAACTTCCGCACCCTGAAGTTATCAAGAAGCAACCCCTTCCTGATATCAAGCGCGTTCCTTGGATGGATCTGGACTCTTTCTTCAGGGTTCTGAGGTCTGGCTTCGCGAAGTTGAAGAAGGAAGAAGAAAATTTGACATTCATTATGGGGCGTGCTTCCTTAATGTCGGCATTTGAAGCCTCGGAGAAGAAGCAGGAAGACATGCTGGAGGGTATGAGTAGTACATCCTTGTAGTGTTGAACTAACAAGATACTTCATTCACTCACTACCTAAAAGGCTTCTATATACATGCGTAGGACAAAGAATATATATTCTTTGTCCTAGTCCTGTCTCATCTAAGACCGGATGAGAGAAGTCGAGACAGTGAGGTGTGAAAGAGACCTTTGTCCAACATGTAGGAGTACGGTAGTATCAGCTGCACAACACCTTGGAGCACACGATAGCAGACAAATACAGATGAACTCTTTCTATCCCAACTGCCCACATCATCGCTATGTAGTTGCCCTGTGTCTGTGTACCCGTGGGTAGGAGAAGCCCATCACTCTGAATTGTATACTTTGTGATATGCAAGGCAGTTTGTATTCATAATAAGAGGTTCTATGTAGTTGCCCGGTATCCTGCATGACCTGGTTCTAAAAGCACGCACTCCTAATACCCTACTTTTTCGTGTGCTATATTCACACGCCCACCCACGACACATTCACCTTCACCTACATAACTTGTAGCCTGAGCAAATCTAAATAATCTCCATAAACACCATTGATTCTATTACATAGCTTCCCTAATCATCAGCACTATCATAAATAAGGTTCAGTGGTGTAGGCATTTCGGAGCGTACACCTCTACACTGTGCAGGTTTGAGTCCTGTAGTGGAGTACCGCTCGTTTGAAGCTCTCCTTTCCGCGAAGGGAGCTGAGGCTGGGAGACGTGAGAGTAGGGCTTCGAGCCTTATTTTTGTTTTGCCTCTTTCTCCTTCTTGTCCTCAAATCAACGACGCTTCTCTTTTTAGTCACGTCATCTGAACTCTCACCAGCCAACTGCCCCATCCATTCCCTACTTCAGAAGCTCAAGAGCTCGCGAGAAATATTCGTTGGCCTTTTCTTCCCCTACCTCACCTTCTAGCCAACGCCGCGCTTTTTCAACGACCAGCTCCCAACTCCCCTTCCACTCTGCTAATCTCTCCTCGAACACTGCTATCACAAGCGCCGTCGCAAAAACCGTCTTAATAACGCTCTCCATCTCTGCCGTTCTTGCTTCCACCTGCTTCTCACCAAGACCAAGCGAAACCAGCAGGTCAGAAGTGAAAGCCCAGGAGCCAGCAAAAGTCTGTCGAGAAATGAGGTGGTGAAGCAGTGCTTCGTCCGACAGAGGGGTCGCAGGAGAATCAGTCGCTATCTCCGTGGATGACTTTTGGGTGAACGTAGAAGTTGGAGGATGTGTACCAACACCCGCGGTTTGGGGCTTGCTTCCAAAGCCGAACGTTGCGCCCCATCCCCCTCCGAACCCACCCTTACTGGTCCTTGGCGTAGCACCAGTGTTCGTCATGGACGTAGTCGGGGTCTCCGCCTGCGTTGGAGCACGGCACTCCTCCACGACCCCACCTTCACGCTTCCACTTCTCCACATCAAAGTCCTTGAGCAGCTCTGTCGCATTGATGGGTGGCTCATTGGGTGTATCGGCACTTGCTTGGGCCGCCTGTTGAGTGGGATCATCGGTGCTCTGGCTCGCAAAGGTCCTGCGGTTCTTGTTCTGCTGCTCCAGAATCATGAGGCCAGATTGGTAGTCTTGCAGATCGGATCGATTGCTTTGCGTAGTAAAGCCGCTGGGTTTGCTGAGAACAGAGCCAAAAGATGCTCCACTGCTGTTTTGGTTCTGGTCAGGCGCTCCAAAGAGACTGCTACCGCTTTGACTGGGCGCCCCGAAAGGACTGCCACCAAAAAGGCTACCGCCGACATTCTGTGTTGTAAAATTTTGATTTTGAACGGACGCTCCAAAGAGACTCCTTTGGATGGGTTGGCTGGGCTGGCTGGGTGCACCGAAAGCAGGACTTTTATGTGGTTGGCTAAAGCTGCCAAAAAGACCACCACTTGCACGCTGGGTAGAGGCGTTCTGGGTTTGGCGCGACCCTCCAAAGAGACCGCCGCGACTTGAGGCAGAGGCTCCAGAAAGACCGCCACCAGTTCCTGCGGCAGCAATTGGCGAGAAGGAAGCTTGGTAAGAACCCGTGTCCACAGTACCTTGATAGGTAGATGAGCTCAAGTCGTATTGTGTAGCTGCGCCGATGTAGAGGTAATTTCCTGCGTCAGCGGCACCGCTACTTTGACCTTGGTTCCCAAAAAGGCTTCCATTACTAGCTGAAAAGCCACCAGGACCATTTTCAGAAGGCGGATTTCTACTCTGGCTGAAAACCCCGAATAGACCCCCACCGTTCGATTTGGTGGCGGGAAAGAGACTGGTGCCACCGCTTGAGCTGGAGGCCCCAGAAAGCACTCCATTGCTTAACTTAGAGCCAAAAAGAGACCCAGGTTTATAGTTTTGGCCTTGGCTTGCGAATGAACCACCAGGATTCTGTGTCGGTACGAACTGAGATGGTTGGCCAAATGGGATTGCAGACGCGGCTGGGGGAGGCGCGCTGACAAAACCTCTGTCAAAGAAGTTAACGCGTTTGAATGGGTTTTGCATCTGGGCTTGTTGAGTCACTTTCGCGTCATGATTTTCGTCTTCTAGCCACTCCCAGTCTTTGGACTTCTGTCTTTGTTTCTCTGCTTCGTTCTTGTCCGACTCCACAGCAACGAAGGAGCACCATTTCCCACCAACCTGGAATTGAACGCCTAAACGGACAGCTTCACGCTCAATCATTTCTGTAAAGCGACCTTCGTACTTGGCCCTGATAAGCACGTCAGATTCGTCTTTTGCTTCTGTCAGCCAGCCGCGGCCTTGTTCAAGCTCTAAGATGGTTTTCTTCGCGGCGAGTTGATGGATAGTTTCGCCTGGTTTATCAAGAATATGGACGGGGATCTCGAGCTCAAGTGGTCCATGAGCACTGGTACCGCGGAGAATGACTGATTTTGGTGTTCCTTGTGGAGCTTCCGGGCCGAGCAGAAGGTATACGGTCGTCCGATGGAAAGCGAAGAGTGATGGGATCCTTTGGGTTGTTTGGATGATCTTCGGGATGAACACCTTGGGAAGGTGCGCATATCGCTGTTCACCAGTCTCATCATGCACTGGCGGTTCTTCTTCGTCGGGATCCGCGGATGGGTCGAAGAGAGAGATGGGTTTCTTCTGGTACTCGTAAGTAGATAGTTCGCTCAGAATACCAGGATTGATGCTTACAGATCTCTCATAAGTCTTTTCTTCTTCCAAACCAAGCTTGACCTTCAAACTATCCGTAGCCTTCTCGACTATCTCAAAATCTTCCTCTTCTTCAACATCAAGGTGCGCGGAGACATCATCATTGTTGTACTTGACTTCGAGGGTGTAGTCTTTGATATGAGGAGATAATGCACCCTTCAGCATGCGGACTACCTTGGTATCCATCTTCTCGCTTTCGCCGACTGTCTGCGAGAAGCCATCTCCTGCCCTTGCTATACCTTCAACCAATGCATGTGAGACGCCGTTGCCAATCCCCAGCGTGAAGACCCGGATAGGGGCTTTGGACTCAGTGATAGCTTGATTGAGATAGGAAAAGAGTGGTTGTTGGTTCCAAGTCTCGCCATCGGTGAGCACCATGATTTCGAGGGACATGTCCTTGTATCGCTGCTCGATCGTGGCTTTCAGTGGCTGTAGTATCTCAGTGCCGCCATAATTGGCGGCGAAGCTATCTGCGTGAGCCATTGCTTCATCGAGTGTCTGCTGGCTATACGTGACGCTTCGTGGCCAAAGGAAGGTGTGCTGCCAGCCAAAAGAACAGATGTTGAACTTGACTCCAATGGGAAGCGACTTCAGGAAGACCTTCAACGCTTGTTTCGCAAGCTCAATCCTGGTCCCGCTCATGCTCCCACTTCTATCGCACACGAAAACAATCTCGGGCTTCTCGGGAGGAAGTGAGAACTTCGGCACTAGTGTGGCCATGACAGCTCTGTGATCTAGGATTGTAGGGTGTTTCTCAACAATGGCTTTTGGCACTCCAGAGCTTTTGGCAATGACTTGCAAGACAAAATCGGTCTCTAGTCCGGCGCTCCCAAGAGTGAGAGTCGCAGATGCTTTGGTCATTGCAGGCTCAGCATTTGATGCTATTGAAGTTGTGCCCATCGTCATTGCAATAGGGTGTGTCGGTGACTGCATCTTCTGGATAAAGGAGCCATCTGCCATTTCGGCGTCTACTGTTATAGAGATGCTACTACCCATTGCGTCGGTCGCTGAACTCCTATGAAGAGTACCTGGATAGTTGCCATATCGAGGGCATATGATAGTAGGGATGGTGAATCTGATGCCGTCTACCTCCAAGTCATGTTTGAGCTCTCCGAGGTACGTGATTTTGATGACGACCTTCGCTCCAGGTGGGATATTTCCGACCGTGGTGGTGAAGACATCAGAAGCATCTGGTAGCTGCTCAAACAACCCAGCTGTTTCGCCTCTTGCGACTGCTTCTTTGAAGACGGCCCTTGCCTTTTCCTTCTCTTTCACCGCGCCGACTATTTCCCGGTCACCAACGTGGCACGTGAAGCCTACAACGCTGACCCCGTCGTACAGTGGAAATGTGTAACGGCATTCTTTTATGCCTTTTTCTGCTGATGGGTTGGCAAAAGTCTGTGTGAGCACTGTACGAGACGTTGTAGCAAGGATAGTAGCGTGCGCTTCGAGCTGAACTTGTGGAAGGTATTGTTTCTCTAGACGCTGCCATCCACCAAACGGCACGTTGTAGTACAGCCCACACACATGAGCGGTGCTATTCTGATTCGACATGCCAAACATTTTGATCACTCCAAGTTTGAATGGATACAGAGTTAAGCCACACAATGTGCAATAGTGCGATGGACTTGGGTCAGCAGAAACGGCAACTAGCCGGTACCACTTGTGAGATGGTTGTGGTGCAATATGCGGACGTATGATGTGATGTGAGAATGATGAAGGAAATGGGTGTCCATGACTCTTGATATACTTGTCGTGGCCGTGATGCCTGAAGGCCGCCTAGCAGCCTAGACCCTAGGACAGCTGCCTTGCGACGCCAACGCAGCCTGTGATGCGCCACGACTCTTAATTAGCATACGAGAAACGGGGCTACTCGCATTTCCACCAATAATTACTTGGAAGCATCAAGAGAATTTTCAATCGAAACAAGCGAGAGATAAACGCTTAGATGCTGTAGGGAGATGGGAATCTGGGTCTGCCGAGATCTAGCGATGGCTGCCTGGGATATGTGCCCTCGACCGATGGAGGCCTAGCTGCGACAGTGCACGGCAATTGTCTTCTGCATGACCATTCTGGCTCAGGATTGACATTAGTGAGGCTTAGTTCATGAGATTCCAGAAGAGATGAGACGAGAGAAGGCCGCATGGCGTGAACGTAGGGTTCTCGATCGGGCCATGCCTCCCTCGGCTAGAAGCTCTGGACCCTGAACGTCAGGCTGCATACCAAAAATTATGAGAGTCATCCACTATGCCACCAAACGATGCGCGGGCCGCTCCCCCACGCCTTTCCCGAGTTTCAACGTTCACTACACCAATTATTCTGTTTCCGACGCGGCTTCCACAAACTCTCGAGAGTACCGCGACGCGTACAATTTCGGCAATCGTATGGGAAGAAAGGGAACATGGCGGGGTATGAGGAATGGACTCAGCAGCAATTGATTGCAAGGATACAAGAGCTGGAGAAGCAGATTGGAGAGAGTGATCAGGATAAGCCCACTGTCGGCACTGAAACAGCGCCCACCATATCTGTGAACGAACAGACATTATCGCCCTTCGATTCCCCGAAGTCATTAGAGATTCGCACAGCCACCAAACCGCCACCTAAAGCGTTTGACGCCTCTAGATACAGCACGCGATTGATAGCACTCAAGTTTGCATATCTGGGACAAAAATACAATGGGTTCGAGCATCACAAGAACAACACCACACCACTGCCAACAATAGAGGAAGAGTTATGGAAAGCGCTGGTGAAGACGCGGTTGATAACTCCAATACCCACAGAAGGGGACAAGAAGGCATACGAAAAAATTGATAGAAAGACATTTGCAAGGTGGGATAGGGAAGGCGCAGATGTGAATTGGGATGGGTGCGAATACTCAAAATGCGGGAGGACCGACAGGGGAGTCAGTGCTTTTGGGCAAGTTATCGGCGTAAGGGTCAGGAGTAATAGGCCTTTGCCAAAGCCATCCCAACCGCCAGAGGAAAACTCGGAGACAAAACAAGAAGAGGTGGATTCCTCATTGTCTTCGGATCAGGACCAGAAGCCTCCACCCAAACCCTTCAACGACCTCACCGACGAACTTGCCTACATCCAACTCCTAAACCGCGTTCTTCCACCCGACATCCGTATCTACGCCTGGTGTCCGAACCCACCTCCAGAGTTCAGCGCGCGCTTCTCCTGCAAAGAGCGAAGATACAAGTACTTCTTCACGAACCCATCTTTCGCACCTGTACCCGGATCCTCTGGTCTCTACAACACCTTCAAGTCTACATCCACGACAGAAAACAGCGAAAAGATGCGCGAAGGCTGGCTCGACATCGACGCCATGAAGCAAGGCTGTAAGTCCCTCATTGGGCTGCACGATTTCCGCAACTTCTGCAAAATCGACGCAAGCAAACAACTCACAAACTTCCAACGCCGCATCTACCACGCCGACATCGAAGAAGTCTCTCCACTATCCGTCCCAGGCTTCCTCTCCCACCCCGCCCTCCGCGCCTCCGGCACAGAGCAACCAAAACTCTACTCCTTCACCCTGCACGGCTCGGCGTTCCTCTGGCACCAAGTACGCTCCTTAGTCGCGATCTTATTCCTGATCGGCCAGGGTCTCGAGTCGCCAGCTCTAATCCCGCACCTTCTCGACATCGACGCGAATCCCACGCGACCAAAGTACGAAATGGCATCTGACGCGCCCCTCGTCCTGTGGGACTGCATCTTCCCGCACGCGGAAGAAGTCCAGAGCTCCGAGGACAGGGAGCGCGGCTACGAGGACCGTCTAAACTGGGTCTACATCGGCGACGAAGGCGGCTCGGAACCCAAAGCCAACGGCAAAGCGAAAAAGGGCAGTGGACCCGCCACAATCGGCAGGGGGAAATGGGGCCGCGGCGGCGTCATCGATGATGTCTGGGAAATGTGGCGTGGGAACAAAATCGATGAGACGCTTTCGGGTTTACTGCTGGATAAAATTGCCGGGCTGGGTGCTTCGACGCTGGATGCTGAGGTCCCATTGCAGGACCAGACGGTCGGTATGGTAAAGGGCGGCCCGCGCGTCTTTGATGGAGGCGATTTGGGGAGGGCAAAGGGGAACTATATGGAGGTGCTGAAGAGGGAGAGGCAGGAGAGTGTTGAGGTGGTCAATCAGAGGTATAGGGTTAGGAGAGGGACTGTTGAGACGGAGAAGGCGAGGGCGAAGGGGGAGGATGGGGATGAATAGGTGCTGTGCAAGTGTGTATATATGTGTATGTGTGTGTGCGATATACCCCGATCGATGGCGATATTTGCGGGAGTGGAATTGCATCCACATTCTCGATTTGACTCTCTGCGATACAAGGCCGAATACCTAAATATATGAGATGTTCTCTCAGGCCCCAGGGGTATCATTTTAAACACGTCCCTCCAACCTCGCCCCAACTATCCCAATCTAAGCCCAACATCCAACCCAACATGGCATGCGCACGCAACTCCGACGACCGCTTCCTATACACGCTCATGCCCGCTTCCCCCCACATCTCAATCCCCCGTATTCAGCTCCAAATCAATCTGCACCCCATTACTAATCGCATAATCAGCACACGTCAAGTTATCATGAAACGGCCTCTCCCCCTGCCTCTTGAGCATAATCTCATGCACGGGGCGTCCAATCTTGGCCGCCACCATGGCTTTGAGGAGCTTGATGGGATCGCTGGGGAGGCATGGGACCTGAGTTTTGGTGCCGAGACGGTCGTTGATAGTGACGAGGATCATGGGCTCGGATGGTGTTCCCGCAGCAGGAGCAGCAGCTTTTTTGACCTCTTTGGTGCTGTTTGCGTCGCGCGAGCGATCTGCATATCTGCTGGACTTTTCCGGACGCGGTGAGCGCGACCGCCGGCGGTCGCTGCGGTTCGCGTCTCGCGGTCGGGTGTCCCGGTCTTCTGCGCGCCGTCTACCCTCGCGGTCGTAGTCTCTTGGTCGTCTGTCGCCTCGGTCTCGGTCTCTGCCCTCGTCCCGTCGTCTTTCTGGGTCGCGCCGCTCGCGGTCGCCTTTGTACTTGAGGCCGCTGAAGTTTTTGGGCTTGCGCAACGGGCCGGGAGAGCGTCGGGGAGAGCGCGATCGATTGCGCTCGGTGGTTGGACGCTCCGAGTCCATGGCTGTTTGCTTCCTTCCTTCTTTCTTTCGTAGTAGAGTGCTGTGTGTTATTTGTGTGGTATTTCTCTGTGTAGGAGTGTGGATGATGTTGGTGAGGAAAGTGCGATGGTGTTGAAGGACACAAGGCAACCAGAGTTGAGATGATGCTTGGAAAACGTGACGCTAGGAGCCGTGCATGGGAAATTTAAGGTTATCGATAAGGCCGGTGGGCTAGCGCGTCATCCCGCTCAAGTCCATCCCCCTCTACGGTCCCTGATTATCAACTCCCACATTCCGCTTGGTCAATTACATGAAAATGCTCCTTGTATAACAGACTACAGCAATGTCGAATATTCTAGCCCGCCTCACTTCCCCGCCTACCCAGACACTGCATGTGCTGCAACCCACTTCGTCCACAATCACGTATACCGTGTCGACGCGTTCTGTGCCAAAGACGCTGCCGGCATTTATAGCATACTATGTTGGCATACTCATCCGGATATCGCTGGGTCTTGCAAGCACACTGTTATTGTGGATGAAATGGCAATTCACAAATGATCTATCCACGTTATTCTTGCATGAAGTGCTGGGCAGCGAAGGAGAAGGGCAGATTGTAAAGATGGTAGAGGCTTGTCAATGGCGCTATCTCATCCCGAGTACACTTGTCATCATCTTCTTGGTCTTTCGACGGAATTATACTGGTGCGTTGTCTGCTTTTATCCTTCCTCCCGTGTTCGTTTTCTTCGCGACGCGGTGCTAATAATATCTCTAGAAGAGTCTTTCACCATGCTTCGGGGCCTCGGTGTCCAGACTTCCACTACGTCCTCCACGTACCTCCAAACACCCACCACCCGCTTCATACCCACGACCAACATCCAGGATATTTTCATACACGAGGCGTTCAAGGGTTTCGAAGTGAGATTCTATCTCATGATCGTGGTGGAGGGTGAGGGTGAGGTGGTTGTCGTGTTTCCGAGCTTGCTGCCTAGGCGGGGAGTGCTGGAAGTCGTGTGGAGAGGGGTAAGAGGGGGCTTATGGGAGCAAGCAGGACCAAGAATAAAGGTTGAGGACATGGGGCACAGAGAGAAGGAGGGTGTGTGATGCGAGAGACTGGCCCTGTTGACGGTGCGGTCTCGTCATCATCCACGTCTCGTCTTGGGTCTTCCTTAGAACACGAAGAAGAATTTCTGAAATGGATCATAAGTAAACGTTGTCATCATAGCGCCTATCGTTGTATAGCCGTACCTTCAGCCTTTCCAAACATTCTTATCCAAAAGACAAGTTTACTACTGTCGGTTTCGCACTAGAAATGCGTGCGCTTCGGCGGCGCGTCCAAACTCCTTGCCTATCCAAATCTTGCGCTGAAGAATCTTGCCAGATCCCAGCCCATGCCATGCCATGCCATACCTCTAGTACCGATATCTGGTACTATAATCTTTCGGACTAACAACCAGACCGCGCCCCTTCTTCGCCCCCCGATAAATCGTCTCAATAATATCCACAAACTCCTGCTTATCCTCAAGCACCCAGTTGAGCTTGTTGTTGTTACCGGTGCCGAAATCGCACATCATGTGTTTGTTGCGGAAGAAGAACATGACGGTACATGGGTCGTAGAGTTCGTACATGGCTTTGAAGTCCGGTACCTCATCTAAGTCGCAGAGGTAGATGGCGCAAAAGTTTTTTACGCGGTCAGCGATCTTGTAGAGGACTTCGTCTTGCGACATGCAGTCGGGATCCGAGTCGCGACCGAAGCGGATGAGTACTAGGCGGTCTTCTTCCGAAAGGATCGCTTGGTCGACATGCCAGCCGGTGCGCAGATGCGGGAGGACGACGGAACCCATGGTGCAGACGAAATATGTGCGTGGAGAGAAAAGCGTTCGATGTGGGGTGTTTCGGTGATGGTGGTTTTGGCACCGAGGATTGTAGGAGTCGTCACGGGTAAGCTAAGGTAAAAAGTATCCGTGCGCATGGAATCTGAATGCTTGGCTGTGCGTCAAATCAATTTACGATCAACGTGTATTGAGCGAAGTTGCGAGAGGGTGAAGTGTTGGGTTGGCTTCGTGTTATAGAAAGCTAGGCAAGGCAGCTACGGCTGGTGATCTAGAATGTTCCTGAACAGACCCCGCACTTTTCCCATCAGCCCTACCGTGAAAGCAGTCCGTCTTAGTCTCTGCAATCAGGTTCCACCACGAGTGTGTATGCTACCAATATCGCATTGTGATGAAACTACAGAGGCTGCCATGAAAGAGATTTCGTTGTTGGCTGCGCGCCATTCCCTATCGCCTCAACTCCTTCCCGAATGTTCCTTGTTCGACCAGCCCTTAGATGGAGCTGGGGTACATCATAACCCTGACACTGGCGCCGAAGGACCTTGGGGGAAGGTTGTGCTGGAAAGAAGCGCGGACGACACCCGAGTTGCCTAGTTGCCAAAATTAATCACTGCTTGCCCTGGCCAGAGAGTTGTATACGAACCGTGGGTTCGGCGGATCTTTCCCCAGATGACGCGGATTGGGTTGGACTTGCTGCTGCCGACGCGGTATACGTAGGCGACACGCTTTCCGAGATACCACTCCGCGGCCTTTGTGCTGTCGACGCCCTCGAGCTGGAGCAGGCTGACCTTGGGGTTCGTGTTGTGCTTGCTACGCTGGTAGCTGACGTGGCGGCCCTTGACATAGACTGAAATCTACAATCAGTATTTGTCTGCAATTTTGTCGCGCCGTCTACTTACGGCGGTGGCTCTTTTCGGTAGACATCTCGAATGCTGTGGAGGGTCGGGTTAGTTGGGGTTGACGCTGGGTGACGCTGGAAATTGGAGCTGGGGATTTCGATGTGGGAAGATTCGGTAAATTGCTTAGCTAAGGGCTTGGCACTAGGGTATGTGGCGCAGCCCTAGCGGGTGGGCCACAGTCGCTTGCGGGAGGATACATGGGGCGTGCGTCAGGTCCTCTGCTCGTCGACTGCGCTGTTAAGGTCCACACCGCCTGCGATGGGTACTTGAGTTGTTCGTGTTGGGTCATGCGAATCCTGCGATGAAAGTGCCTACACGAATGCAACCCGGCAATTGCATCCCCCCAATCTACCTAAGCGAAATCCGATGAGGCAGATGTAAGCATTGACAATGTACATTGGGATTCAAGGGACAATGGTGACGAATGCGGTCTGAATGCTAAACACCTTTGACTACCGATGTTTCATTTCTACGTTTAGCAGGGCTCTGTGCACATTTTTGGTTCTCTTATATTACACCGCGCTTCGTGGCCGGTGCTAAGGCAGGACTAGAGCCTGAAGTAGTTATTTATTAGAGGTGCATTACACTCGCTTAAGCAAGACACGATAGTGTTGAGTGCAGTAGTCCTATTGAAGTCAAAGAGGAAGACGGAGGCTAGGAAGCAAAACTCTTTGTTGAGTACAAAATCTGTCAAAGACAAGTTACACTTGTACCCAATAAATGCCCGACGCCCTTGTGTTATCTATATGTATTACCGATAGCCCCTTGGAGACATCTAGGATCTAAACCTTGCATGTATTGTGGTGCGAAAAACGTTCCAGGCACATATAAACTAGTCGCGTCCCAGTCCGTCATCCACAAAGATGTCGTGCCAGCTTCCGTGATATTAACCAAAAATACCCACCTACCTACAAGGAACCAGATGTTTGTACCTGCAGGCACTCCACTCAACCCTTTAACGCTTGTAGAACTCCCGATTAACATAAACCTCTTTTGTGACCGTAATGCTTGACCAACTCTTCCCCAAGCCTCGATTCGGGTCGTTCTGCTTAGAGTATCGTGGTAATGCTGTGACCGAGTCTGGGACTACGCCATCTCTGGAAGTGGCTAGGGTGGCTTCTGGCTTTCTTTTTTTCGAATCGAAGAGTGAGATGATGGACTCGGCGCAGCGACTGGAGAGTCTGCCTGTCGCCCTCAACATTGAACTGCAGAGCGGCCTACAAATGGAAAGACTCGCGCAGAGTATAGCAGTAAACAAGTGAACTGATGTCCATAACTCCGCTTGATTGTAGAATACTGTAGGTGATGAGCAAGTCTTCAGAACATTGCACTCAAGACACATACCGTCGTTGTTGTCGCCATGCTCCTGCCCAAAAATCAATCGCAGAACATTAGTGAGTACGACGAAGCCTCCCAGCGCAAAGATGCCAGCAACAGCAAACTTAGTTCGCCGCGGTAACTGCAACCCGAGAGCCGTACGAATCGGTAGGACGAGGATGGAAAAGTCGATCACAGCATCTGCGACGAGCATGGTGATTATCATGGGCCACCACCTTCCACATGTGGCGGGTTTGTGGGGATGCCAAAACTTGTCGACTGGTCGGCACATGCAGAAGGTCGCCAGCTCGACTGCGATGAACCAGGCCGTGACGAAAATCATGACGCCCAGCGTGACTTTGCGGTGAGTTGGACAGACGAAGAAGACTCTCCGGTAGAAGAAGAGGACCGACATCTTGCATCCATACTGGGCGGTTGTTGCAAGGATGAATGCTGCGAACATAGACTGCGAGCTGGTCAGCAGGACGATAGTAAGGCAAGGTCGCTACGAACCCTGCGGTAGTTTGACAAGCGATCGAAGAATTCCTCATCGCCTACGTCGTTGAGATATTGCTTAGACAAAGGTCCGAAGTTGGTTATGCTCTCTGCGATAATCAGTAGGTGATCGTAACCTGCGAAACGAGATATTTGCCTCGCAAGACGGTCGCTACGGCGCCATAGTAGAACACCAATGCCATGATAATGGACCAATCGTCCGCCTTGATGCCTTTCTGGTACTTGAACTTGCAGAAGAGACGGACGGCGACTGCAGCTCCAGCTAAGAGCGCGCAGCTGACGTGTGCCTCAGCTATCTGTGCATTGTGGACACTGAGCCCGAGCATGACGGCGTGAGTCGGGTCCGAATGGTAGATCTGAGAACGACTGCGCCGATGTTTTCTTCGTCGGGTCTGGCAGTTGTCCTTGCCTGGGGATGTAGCGGTGGAGCGGCGAGTGTGGGGGCGGAGTCGAGGTCGAGTTTCACGATGCGCAAGATTCCGTTGTAGTGCAATCACTGCGCCAGGGTCCAGCGTCAAGGATCTAGCAGATGCGTTGCACTGCTCATAAATTGTCTACTTCGTTTGTCATAATTTCGGAGACTGCTTGTGCCCATTCTCCGACCGCCCCTTGTCAGTTTCACTTCTCTTTATCCTTTCCCGCGAGATTCTCAGATCGCGTGTCGAAATCTTGGGCGGAACTCCGTTAATTATTCGGTTCGAGTTCAGCTTTGCCGAATAGTCCTAGGGCGCAAGTGTTTTCGAGCACAAGTTCAGTGAACGGGCAGGTTGCTGCAGCAAGTCCAGATTAAAATAAAGGAACAGTGACAATTGTAGAGACTGTAATGAGACAACGAGTGCACACGAAGATGTACCATTGAACAAAATTGGATATACGAACCTAACCCTAACGCCGGCCGAATCGCTCCCTAGTTGGACCCAAACATGCTATTACTACAGAGAGCTACTTGCTCAGAACACGCTGATGTAGTTGCCGATGCGCTCCTTCTGGTTCTGCGCAATGCACTCAGATATCCATGTGATGTTCCGAATCTCCTGCAGATAGTGTCAGTCGTCCTACTCGGTGATTTCCCATCATGTGCAACATACCTGTTCTCGTAGCTTTACCCATGCATAGACAATAGCGTGGGTGAATTGATGAGTGAAGGCAAGCTTCGAAATCTCCATCTCCTTCTGGTAGAATAGGTCTTCCAAGCTCTTTGTCTCGCCGCCAACACCACCCGCCATGTTGCCAACGCCACCGCCACTACCCTGGCTGAGGCCGGTCTGGTCGAAGAACATCT
The DNA here is from genome assembly GCA_029100535.1 of Stemphylium beticola. Taxonomy (NCBI): domain Eukaryota; kingdom Fungi; phylum Ascomycota; class Dothideomycetes; order Pleosporales; family Pleosporaceae; genus Stemphylium; species Stemphylium beticola. The sequence continues at coordinate 171,717 of JARBXR010000001.1, read as the reverse complement.
TGTAGTCGGCGACGCTCTCAACCGCAATGCGCACACCTTCCACATCATCGGCTCTGGAGAGCATCAGCGTTCCCTCTGGGTACAACTTGCCAAGGTCGGGGTAGAGCTTCTTCCTGTCGGCCTTGGAGAGTTCGGTACCGAAAGAGTTTAGAGAGATGTTGATGCTCCTGCGGTCGGCCTCGAACTCGAGAACCTCGGACATGACGTCTGAGGTCGGCGTTCCGGCAATTTCAGGGCAAGAGTTGATCCATGAATGGAAGTCCTCGAGGTAGTTCTTGTACAGGGTGTTGCGGATGATCTCAATGTTCAACTCGTCCAAGTCCTGGTGGCTCAGCGAGCCCTTGAAGTAGGGCGCAAGCGGCGTCTCGATCAGAACGGAGTTGTAGAGCTCCTCGATGTTGGTCGCCACACAGAGCACTGGCATGGTCTCAAACCAGCCAAGCGGGTGACATCTCTCCAGCAGCTCCCGCGTATCCCTCTCATGCAGCGTACCCGTAATTAGCAGCGCGACGTTGTCGATCATGTACCCATACGTCAGGTACTCCATGAACTTGGACAGCGAGCCGGTCGCGTTGGCTTGGAGATAGCGGAATTCGGCTACGAGCTTGTCCGTGGTCTTCGCGGCGAGGGCAGAGGTCGACGGGTTCGGGGGCAACGAGTTGAGGAAGTCGCCATAGGCAGGCGAGAGTTGCAGCTTGACATCTACAGTATGGTCAGTCTTCTTCCAGGAGCTGCGGCGATCGGGTCTGATATACCGTCGATGGTCTCGCACTGGGTCAAGTTGCTGTAGTTCTGGCTGGTGAGCAGCGCATTGCGGTAGCCGCGCACGATACCCTCGATGTAGCTAGGAGCGTGTGTGTTAGATAGAGTAGCTGTCTCTAGATGCCGGTGATGCGTACCCGTATTTCACGTTGTAGTAGAGGCCCTCCATGATGCTGATGCCAACTGATGTCTGCTGTCGCAGGCAAAGAGCTGTAGCTTGGTCGTCATGCCAAGCCGTGGCCCGTGTCGCGCCTGCTTCGATGGACTGGGGTGTTTACGCACTAGCCCCAGTCGCCGGAAGTGCAGCGACAACTTTCTTAACTCCATCGTCACTTCCTCGCTGGCATCCCCAACACCAACACCCATCCCGACACGTCCAACGCAGTCGCATCTCACATCAGATTGTCGCCCCATTCCTGGCAATTGCATAGCAGCTGCCCAGTAAGTCACCGCAACTGTCGCGCATCGCGCCTACTGACCTCGCCCGCAGAACAATGTCAGCTACTGCTACCCGGCGCTCAACGCGTCGCACGGCGGCAGCAGCAGCTTCTGCTGACCCCGCGCAGTCTGCCTCGGAACAGAGTTCACAGCAAGAGACGCCTCCGCCCGAGGTTCCTAAGAAAAAGGGCCGAAAGCCAAAGGCTGCCTCGACAAAGGTTGAATCCCACACCGTGACAGAGTCGCAGCAGACAGTCACAAAGGGTCGCGCTACGTCACGCGCAAACACCGCTTCCGCCACGATCACGACCACCAAAACTTCAGCAACCACGACCACCACACAAGCTGCCCCCGTCGCGAAGAAGCTCACCAGGGCGGGTCGCGCCGCAGTCGTAGAAGCAGGCGGCCAGGCTTCCCCACAGCGCAGCCTGGAAGAGAGTCGGCCGAAGCGTGGAGGACGCGGTACAACCCAGCAGAAGAACGCCAGTGAAAAACGAAAGACAGTAGCCGCAAAGCTGGCGTCCAAGGACGTCGGCAAGGACCAGGAGAACGAAGATGGCTTAGGACCCTTCTTCAGCGACAGTGAGCCCGCACCTTTCTTTCCCCTCGTCACCCCAGCCCAAATCGACAGTGAGTTGTTGCGACAAGAGAACGCCAGGCAGGGCAGAGAGATAGACAATCTCCGTGCTCGCGTGTCAGATCTGGAGGCGCGAAATGAGAGCCTCACACAGATGCTCTTCCAGAAAGACCAGAGAATGCTCGAATTTGAGCACGAAAATCTGCGTCTTGCGACAGAAAACTCGCGTTTGCAATACCATTCCAATATTAGCTACGGTGCACCGGCTAACCACTATTATCCAGAATTCGACAGTGAACTATTAGCCGTAGCCGAGTCATCTCCACCCCAGCCAGTATTCGTAAATGGCACTGAATCTGCCCTTGCGCTTCTGCACAAGATCGAAAGCTCCGCAAAGGAGAGCGTGCGCGTTGAACCATCAACCAACGACAATGAGACATATTCTGACAATGATGTCACTATGGAACCTTCACCACTACAGTCTGCAAAGAGGACGTTCACAGAGGCTTCAGCTACGCCTGATCGCCCTGTCTCGACACCCTCAAATTTCTTCAGCAGATCGTTTTCCGCCATCAAATCCAGAATCTTCTCCTCGACTCCAAAGCCTCCTCCAACCCCCGAGATCGCTTCGCCCACGCCTACAAAGCCTCTACCACCCCAGGATACGCTCACCGAGACCCTATCACTTCCACCCACACCCGTCGGCGAGCGCGTCAAGACACCCAGCAAGAGGCGCGCGCCCACCAACACGATGATGAAGGTACTGCTCAAGGGCATCGACCACGAAGACAAGCGTAAAGCAGAAGATTGGGCCAGACAGGTCATTCCCGAACTCAGAAACGACGTTGCCTTCCGCGAGAAGCGCAGACGCCTCGAAACACCCGTACTTTTCAAAGACCTCAGTAACTTCCCCTCTGCCAAGCCATGGGAGACCGGCTTCGGTGACCCGCTCGGTGACCTGGATGATGATGATGTCGTTCCCGCCTGGGCTGTTTATCTTGACATGAAGGCTGAAGAGGAGGAGCACACAGCAAAGAAACAGAGGAAGGCTCGTCAAGGTACCAGGGAGGACGACGAAGTTCCCACAATTGATGAACAGTATGCTGCCAGCAACAGCGGACGCACATCACCCAAGCTTTATAACAGCCACGGTCAATCGGCCTCTCTCTACGACTTTCATCCTCGCCGTTCAATCGACCCTTCTCCCATGTTCTCAAACTCTGTCTCCCACAATGAAGGCGGCAATATCTTTAGCGAGCTCCAAGGACACGACACTGCCGCACAGATCCGTGAGAATGATCGCGAAATTCTCAAGAGTGCCACCAAAGAGACGGTCGAACCCCAAACCCAGAAGTCTGTAGGAAGCTCATTCAGCGTCCCGGATGAATCTGATGAGGATTCTGGCGCCGATACAGAGACCTCTGATGCTGAAGTCACCCCAATCTGGACCCAGCCGCCACCTCCAGCTCCTGTCCCTGCACATGCACCGTTGCCTGGTGGACCTGTAACCGATGCGCCTGCCAGCCCTCCCCAGCAACCAGTAGACGAGATCGAGCGTCAGCGCAAGATGCTCATGAAGCATACACCTGCTAAGCCTTCACGTCTCCGTGAAGCCACCTATCCTTCGCCGAGCCTTTTCTCAGATGCTGGCAACGAGTCTATCCTCGCCGCTACCCCTGTCCAAGTGACAGCTGCTGTGGCTTCCATGTTCGACGACATACCAGGAGCGGAAATGATTGAGCTGGACGACGAATGTCAAGCTGCTTTCGACGAGCTCATCAACTCCGAGGAATTCAAGCAGCAGCTTACTGCCAACGACTGGCCTGCAGCCACTCTCACCTACGAGTCGGATGAGGAAGAGCTCAGCACTACCTCAGCCTAAGCCCTTGTTTTGCATGCATTATTTTAGCGTTTTTTCTTTTATTCCTTCTTGACCAATAAAAATTGACCAAAGACGGATTGGATTGGGCCCCTTCATCGCTTCGGGGGCACAAATTTCCCTACATTGCATTGTTTGGGTGTTTGCATAGCCAGGGGTTGTATTGATTTTTGTTTTTCTTCTCTTCTCTTCTCCTGTAAGATACTAGGCGGGCGTCATTGTTTCCCCCTCTTGTTGCTGGCGTTTTCTTTTTTTCGTTTTCCTTGCAACACCTAGGGGCACAAAAAGATGGATGATTCATGACGATTGCTGTATACCCCCTTTCCCCCCCGCCTTTCCCCCTTGTTTACATCCCATGACGGCCTCCTGTATACATTGGCCCTGCTACTACTACTGCTGTTGCCGTTGCTGTTGCTGTTGCTGTTGCTGCTCGTCCAAGCGTTTGAATTAGCAACTAGCACAAAAATCGCTTTTGTCTCCCCCCCCCCCCTCCCAATAATCGCATGTCTTTTGCATAACCTTGCCCGTTTCCTCTCTGTCAATGAATCACAGATCGCAAATTGAACCCCGCGCACATTCACCCCCGTATACTGGCCTTGCACGTGAAGCTCTTTTGCCTTTCCCTTTATTCTCTCGATCATTTCACAGCTAAACTATCTTTCATTTTCCCTTCCACTTTACCCAGCCTGATACACCGGGTTCTCAGTCTTATAGTACATCGTCTTAACCGGCTGCTGCAACGCCGCAAACGCCACTTTTTTCCTCGCAGTACCCTGTTGCCGGCGCATTTTCTTGTCCAGTGTAGCTAGACTGGCTAGTTGGGTTGCCGAGAGGCCGGCGAGGCTGAGCGCGTTGTTGCTGCGGGAGGTATTCATATTCGGATTTAGTGGCTGAGATGTATGTGGAGGAGCAGCGGTGCTGAGGCCTGTACAGTTTGATGGCGGTGTCGTTTGTGTTTGTGGGGATGAAGCGCTAGTGCTAGTACCAATAGCAATAGCTCTCCGCCGTCTTCTTTGCTGCTGAGATGAAAATTTCAATCGGGAATCTGCGGGATTCGTGTCTCGAGGACCGCCGCTGCTACCGTGGTGGTGGTGTTGGTGGCGCCGCGAGTTGACGATTTGGCCAGATGGTAAGAGGAGTTCTGTGCCTGAGATCTTCTTCGCTTTTCCCTGTTCCGCCTCTCCACCCCCATTCACACCATCTTCCTCTTCCCCATCTTCATTCCCCAGAAAATCCACATAATCCCCCCACTCCACCCTACAATGCCGCTTATCCCTCATGTGACTCTGCACACCGCCCACACTCCCCTTCTGCTTCCCACAATACACGCATTCACGGTATGTGAACACGACAAGCGAGAGGTACGCTAAAAGCGGTTCGAGAGCTACCGTGGTAGCGTGATTTGTTTCTGAAGAAGAGGATTGAGAGGGAGATTGTTTGGCTGGGAAGGCGGGCGCAGTGGAAGAAAGTGGTGAGTCGAGGTTGAAACCATGGGTGCTGGACATGTGTGTGAGGTTTTCGTGGGTGCTGTGCGAGGGCAGGGGGCAGAAGAGACAGCGTGTCGCCGTCGGCGTCAGCGCTGCCAGTTGTCTCTGCGAGGAGACGAGATGTTGCTCAGACTCTTCAGACAGACGTTCTTCATCTGAACTTCTCCTTTCATCACACTGCCCCTCCTCATCCCAACCCGAAGATCTGCGCGATCCGCCAGCGCAGGGTGTGACTTCGTCGCTGGCAGTCCATCCACTCTTTCTCCCTACCACCGCGCTCTTGCCTTCCCGCTCTTCGAATTCTGCTGCAGAGATTGCTGCCAAGTCTGACATTTTCCGTTGCAGATTGTGCAAACTGCGCTTTTTGGTTAGTCTAGCCGTGGACAGGGACTTCAGCGTTATCTTACTGCCACGACGTCCGCATATGACTTCTCTGAGCCTCACTACTTGTAAAAGAAAGTGAACAAGTGTTGCATGGGAATACTGTCCGAGGCCCTGGAGCTTCCAATGCCATGTTCGCTATTGGGTTTGACTTCTTGTTCTTTTGGTGTGGACTTGTTGTGGTGGTAGTAAGTAGTAGTAGTAGTAGTAGTAAAGAGGTAAAAATCACCCCAAACCAGAAATTATGTGAAAGGTTTCTAAGGCCTGAAAGATGACCACAAGGTATCAAGGCCGCAACACAATATATATACGAAAACAGTCCGCTGTCAGAGTCTTGGTTGCGTACATCCATAGTAGTACAGAGTCACGTGGTCATGTCGTCTGAGGCGCAGCAGCCCGCGTGTCAAGCCTCAAATGACTCATTTCGACTCGTCGTGTACTCACACCCACCAAAACATCATCTCAACACAACCATCGCTACAGATGATGGTGTATGAGTCTTCAGAAAACCCAGTTTTGACCTCCGATGTTAGTCGGTGGATAGTTTCGGGGAAACGCAGATCTGGAGCTTGCTCGCGTGCAGCTTTGGTGTTGTCGGGCTACCTCGTGCTTTCTCGTCCGCTAAATAAACGAGTCTAGACAGATGGCTTGAAGTTTGCTGTCGCAGAGGGAAGTTACTACCATTGTTTACTTGGTAATCGTGCGCGTCTTTTCCTTTTCGCTGGTTTTACTACTCATCCTCCCCAGCAAGTGGCTCTGCACCCCTCCATTGCACCACTCGCAAGATTCAGCACTCTGTCGTCGTCTTCCAAACTCAATGCGTCCTTAAACCAATATTCAAGTCCATATTCGTTCATCTCATCCTCAGTCTGAGAGTAGTAGGAGGCTCAGTGAGGATTGAGGTCGACGGGTGGAGTAACAAGCTTCGTGCCCCATGCCGCTTTAGGCAAGGTAGCATCCTAGTTGTAAATTTTCCACGACAGACAACCCATGGTAAATGTCACAACAATCAACCTTTCCGTGCTAACTGCATTGTTGATTCTGGCAAAGCACCTAGAATCACTTCTTTTCCAGTCGATTTGCCCTACACTTTCGAATACATGTGGGAAGAGTCATTTGTGGTATATTTCATTCATCATCAAAGCTAAAGAAAACATGGTCGTGCAAGACGAGCATATCGTTGTCAGAGGACCCAGAACGCCTACCCAACCGAAATCATACCCTTCCTGGGGTGGAGGGACCGCCTCTTGAGACGTTCCTTGAAACGCCTTTAGCACTGGCTGCTGTGATCCGGAGGCTCCGCCCATGATATGATATCTGTATCGCTCTCCATATACACTCCCCTACCTATGAACGCCATTGAAAGAAAAGGGGGAACTCTGTCGAGAACAGGTAAAAATGCTCTTTATACGAAGAAGGTATCTGGGAGGGTCGAGAGAAGAGCAAACGAGACGACCGCACCAGTGGCACCGAGAAGAGGATAGGCAGCCTTGTTGAGTACCTTGCTCATAATAGAGCTAGGGGTCTTCTTCGGGCGTTGAGCGATGGCTACTGATGTTTGAGCGGCTGTGCTGTCAACGACTGGAGCTGGGGCCACGGAATCTTTACGAGGCTGCTCAGCAATCACGACTCCCTCTTGAACTACCTCTGGCTCTTCCTCAAGCACGTCGGCCTTGCGCTTCATGTTGTTGACCGATTCGGGAGTAGGTGGCTGCTCTTCAACGATCTCGTCGATCGAAACCTTGGTACGGCGGCCTGGCTGCAGTGGTGTGCAAGTCTCGATATCTAATTCAGGAACCGGTGGAGGGGTTTGGAGTCGATCAGCCTGGACCGCCTGTTTGGGGTATTCGTAAAGAGATGTCTGTGGGCGAGCGTCCATGGATTCAGGTACTGGAGGAGGAGCGGGGCTGAACAGTGAAGGTCGGTCTCCGAAATTGGTGCCCATGTAGTTTGGTTGCGAGACTTCATCGGAGTACCAACCGTGCGCATCGCTGTTCCCGAAAGAGTTGTAAAGCTCGCCCCAAGAGGCAGACGTAGCTACGGGGCGAGACGGCAGAGGAGGAGCTGCAGTAGCATTCGAAGACACGTCGGCACCCATGTTACCGCTACGGTGGGTGCGCTGCCATCCGAACTGGTCAAAGCGTGGGAGCTGCGATGGACCACTAGCCATACCTTCAAAGTTGTACACCTGCCGAAGCATGAGATTGGCCGGGTTCGTGCTGGTAGACGATTCGTCAGTGGTAGAGCATCTCGCCTCTTGGGCATTCGAAGCAGCGATGGGTTGAGACTCGTCAGCCTCATCCATGTCGTCTTCAGAGTCCTGGATCTCTGGCTCAGAATCGGAGTCTACTTCAGAACTACCGATGCTTGCATCCTCACTATCAAAGTCGCTGCCTAATCCATGGGCCTCGTCTTCAAGGCTGGGACTGCGTGGGTTAAGCGAGTCATCGCGTTGCAGTGGCAGTGCGAAGTCGGGCGCGACTGCGTTTGCGTCTCCGATATCCCTCTCATCGTATTCTTCGTCGACGAGAGTAGTACGCATGGCGGATTCGGGGTACTCTTCCGGAGCAAGGCCGGAAGGCTCTACTGGCGGGTTTTGCTCCAAGATGTCTGCCATGGCCATGGTGACTTCTGCCTCTGCCTCTTCGTCTTTATCAGACTGGTCTGAAGGCGCGTCGGAGTCTTCAATGACGAGTGGGTCGGTCTTGCTATAGCCGTGCTGGACTTCGTCGTCTTCGCTTTCGGCGTCGGGAACAGTGAAGCCGAGCGAAAAGGGGCGTGAGAGCTGAGACTCGAAGACGTACTTGCGGGCTACGAAGAACTCTGTGTAGCATGTCAGCTTCAGCTCAGCGGAGAGGTAGGTGATGAAGGGTCTACGAAGAGACATACCCTCGTTGCGGTTAACGTCGGTGCCGAACTGGATCTCGTCTCCGTACTTCAGCTTGGTGGGTGTCTTGGCTGGGAGCCTCTTGCCGTTCAAGATAGTGCCGTGCATGGAGCCTTGGTCGCTGAGGTACACTTCAGGGATGCCGCTGGTGGAATTGGCAGAGAGGAGTGCGTGTTGGCGAGAGATGACAGGGCTGTCGATGTATGCATTGTGCGGTGCCGCCATCAGCTCTTTCTTGGAAACATTGCTAGAAGCACGGCCAATGGGGAAGGTCGAGTTCAACGGCAAGTCGAACTCGCGGGTCTCATACGTGTCGTACCGCTTCACGTCCCGAAGGACGATGCGGAACGCTGGGAGGTCAGTGAGTCTGGAGTAGAACATTAGGGGATGAGGGAAGGAATACTCACAGGAAGTCATGGTGTCTGCTGGATTACGTCTACTTTAGTAGTAGCAGCAGTCTGAGGAAGCTGGTTGTCAATAGCCAGAGTGAGAGTGGGTGGTAGGCAGTTGGGCGGGGCGCGGCTGGGCGGGGGCAGCCTGGTGGTACCGTAGATCAAGAGGCAGTCGCGACCACGGCTATATGCAAGACCAGATGCGCTCTCAGAGAGAGTGGGAGAAGCAAGTAGAGATGAAGAGGACGTGAGAATTAACGGACAATAGCTGTCGTCCTCGCTATGGGCGGGGCAGAGAGGGAAACAAGTCAATGATGATGCAGCAGGCGGTGATGCTCCAGGTCACGACGGCACCCCGGGGTACTATCAGCTTATCAGCCTGCATTAGCCCTGCAGCCGGGACTTAGCGCGAATTTGGTCCCCCACCCAAAATCTGCAGCGAAGGCGCGCGACTGAGAAAGTCACCTCCAGATCATTGTCGCCCGGAACATGACTCACGGCGCAACGACTATGCGAGAATACTGTAAATACCTGCCATAGCACAAATCTAGCACCGTACTTCAGCCACCACAAAGACACCGCCGCAATGGAGGCGCCGCGCACTACGGCCAAGCAGCAGGTCGTGGACCGCATCCCCGCGCGCATCAAGCACATCCAGTTCGGCATATAGTAGGAACACCGAAGTGGCAACTGTAGTCAGGGACGCATAGTAACACTCTCCAGCTCCAATCAGGACATCGTGAACCAGGCCGTCCTCGAAGTATCCGACCGCAATGTCTACGACCTCCAGCCCGCCGCCGACAACACCCGCACCCTCACGGCCAACGGGCCCATGGACACGCACATGGGTATCTCGAGTAAGCAAGGAAAGTGCGGAACATGCGGCGAGGGCCTCGATACCTGCAATGGCCACTTTGGCCACATCAAGCTTGCGCTGCCTGCCTTCCACGTCGGTTACCTGAAGCACATTATCGAGGTGCTAAATTGCATATGCAAAGACTGCTCGCGTGTCTTGCTGGATGAGGTGGAGCGGCGGAAATATCTGCGCAGCATGCGCCGGCCCGACATGGACACACTGCGCAAGGGCGCCGTCACCAAGAAGATTTTGGAAGACTGTCGCAAGAAGAAGACGTGCCCCTACTGCAACGGCCTCCAGGGTACTGTGCGCAAAGTGCCTGGCCATCCCCTCAAGATTATCCACAACCGATACGATGCCTTCAACCGATCCACAGCGAAGACGAAGAAGCCCCCGGCCGGCAAGATTGAGTTCGATCAGTCTTTCGACACTGCCAAATCCGCCAACCCGGATCTGGACAAGCACCTGAAGAAGGCTGTTGACGATATGCATCCGCTGCGAGTCCTCAACCTCTTCAAGAAAATCTCCCCCGAAGACTGCGAATTGCTAGCTATGATACCCGAGGATGCGCGGCCCGAGATGTTGATCTGGGAATACATGCCAGTGCCGCCCGTGGCGCTGCGACCGTCAGTCATGCAAGAGGGAGGCGCGACGGAAGATGACGTGACCAACAAGATTGGAGACATTTGCCAGATTAGCAGCATAATACGCGCCGGGCTTGCGCGAGGCTTTCCTCTTCAAATCCTTATGGAGCAGTGGGATTTCCTGCAGCTGCAGATTGCCATGTACATCAACAGCGATGCGCCCGGTCTGAAACAGCAAGGTCTGCAGAAGACTATGCGCGGTTTCTCCCAGCGCCTCAAGGGCAAAGGCGGTCGATTCCGCCAAAATCTTTCTGGAAAGCGTGTCGATTTCTCCGGTCGTACTGTCATTGGTCCAGATCCAAACCTGAGTATCGACGAAGTCGCGGTGCCGGAGCGCATAGCCAAGAACCTGACCTATCCCGAGAAAGTCACCCGTTATAACATCGACAAATTAAGGAGGCTTATCAAGAATGGCCCAAACAAGTATCCCGGAGCCAACTACATCCTCAACGACCAAGGCCCAAACAAGGATCGGGGCAAGATATCTCTCATTGGACTTGCGCGGTTCGACACCAAGGGCGAGCGGCTTGAGGGCGCCTCGAAGCGACTCAAGATTGGTGATATTGTCGAACGCCACATCGAGGACGGCGACATTGTCCTCTTCAATCGACAACCGTCCCTGCACAAACTCAGTATTCTGAGCCATCGAGCAAAGATACGACCATGGAGAACATTCCGACTAAACGAGTGTGTCTGCAATCCGTACAATGCCGATTTCGACGGTGACGAGATGAATTTGCACGTTCCACAGACCGAAGAGGCGCGAACCGAAGCTACCGAGCTCATGGGTGTCAAATACAACCTCGCAACCCCGAAGAACGGTACACCGATTATCGCCGCCATTCAAGATTTCATCACAGCTGCATACCTCCTGAGTAACAAGAACAACTTCTTCGACCGGAAGACCTTCTGTCAAATTGTGAACTACATGTTCAACGGAGAAGGAGCGTTCGATCCGGACACTGGAAAGAAGCACCCCATCGAGATTCCACCACCGGTGATATGGAAACCACAGGCACTTTGGACTGGAAAGCAGGTCTTCAACCTACTGATGCGACCGTACAAGAAGTGCCGGGTGCTGGTCAATCTCGAAGCCGCATGTAAGCAATTCAAGAATACCCCGGATCAGGCCCCCGATCTCAACGAGAACGATGCTTACCTCGTCATCCGAAATTCCGAGGTCATGTGCGGTGTCATGGACAAGGCCACAGTTGGTGATGGTAAGAAAGACTCGGTCTTCTACGTCATGATGCGAGATTTCGGCCCCGATCATGCCGTCCAGGGAATGAACAGGCTTTCGAAACTTTCCGCGCGATGGCTCAGCAACAACGGCTTCTCACTTGGTATCAGCGACGTCACTCCCGGAGACAAACTAAACAAGAAGAAGCAGGATCTCGTGCAGGAAGCCTACGCAAAGTGCGACAAGCTTATCAAAGACTTTAAAGAAGGAAAGCTGCAGCGTGATCCTGGTTGCGACGAAGAGCAGACAATGGAGAACAGGATTGGTGGTATCTTGTCTGGCGTCCGTCAAGCTGCTGGTGACATTTGTTTCGAAGAGTTGAGCAGATGGAACTCTCCCCTACTTATGGCCAAGTGCGGTTCCAAGGGTTCCAACATCAACGTCTCCCAGATGGTTGCTTCCGTCGGACAACAAATGATTGGCGGTGCTCGTGTCGCGGACGGATTCCACCACCGAACACTACCCCATTTCCCTAAGGCTGCACGTCAGCCCGCATCCAAGGGTTTCGTTAGTAATAGTTTCTTTTCTGGATTAACGCCATCCGAGTTTATTTTCCACGCTATGAGTGGTCGCGAAGGTCTGGTCGATACCGCTGTCAAGACTGCCGAAACTGGTTACATGAGTCGACGATTGATGAAGTCTTTGGAGGATCTTTCTGCACAGTACGACGACACAGTCCGGAATTCATCTGGTACTGTTGTGCAATTCCAGTATGGAGATGACAACTTGGATCCCGTGGACATGGAGGGCAAGGCGAAGCCTGTACACTTTGACCGAACCTTCTCACACGCCGTTACTTCGACCTGGAATAATTCCGAGTCTAGTTTAACGCCCCAGGAAGTCCGCGAATATACTGAGGCGAGGTTGAACACTCAACGAAACAAGTACCCGAGGTACAAGTTGGATGGTGTGACCAAGTTGGAATACCGCGACCAGACCGACGATGGGATCGACCAAAAGGAATCCATGCGTGACTTCCTCGATACTGTACAAGACTACGTGTTCAAGAAGGCCCAGAAGCTTGAGACAACCCTGGCCTATCTCGGAGTTGTGCAGCCTGACAGTAGAAAGGATCACAAGCAGTCTGCAGCCGATGCGGAAAAGTACAGTCTGGCGGATGGTATTGCGAAGATTTCTCAGAGCGCGCTCGATGCCTTCATTACATTGTGTTTGACCAAGTACCACCGTTCCCGCGTCCAGCCCGGCCACGCTGTCGGAGCCATTGGAGCCCAGTCTATCGGAGAACCCGGTACCCAGATGACGCTGAAGACTTTCCATTTTGCTGGTGTCGCTGGTATGTCTATCACTCAAGGTGTACCCCGTATCAAGGAAATCATCAACGCCTCGTCCACCATCTCCACGCCCGTCATCGCCTGCGACCTTTCCAACAAGGTTTCTGAATCCGCCGCGCGAATCGTCAAAGCACGTGTGGAGAAGACATACCTCCGCGACGTCATCTCCTACGTCGAGGATGTATGGCACCCCAATGGCGCCTACATCGCCATGCGCATCGACTGGGACACGATCAACCAACTCTTCGTCGACGTGCAACCACACGAAATCGCTGCCGCCATTAACGCACACAAGCCGCTCAAATGGGGCAAAGCCGGCGCCAACGTCCGCATCACCTCGTCCCTAATCCGTGTCGAAGTCCCAGACCCCATGGCGGCGAAAAAGCGGCCCACAAAAACAACCCGGAACCACAAAGAATTCTTCGAGCGGGTCCAGCAAGTCAAAGCCCTAATCCCAGACGTAGTAATAAAGGGCTACCCAGACTGCACGCGCGCCATCATCAAAAAGGAAAGCAGCCCCAACGCCCAAGGCCAGTACGAATGCCAGCTCCTTGTCGAAGGCTACGGCCTCCGCGACTGCATGACAACGCCCGGTATAGAGCCCTACACGACCAAATCCAACCACGTCATGGAAGTCAAAACCGTTCTAGGCATCGAAGCCGCGCGCGCCACCATCGTGCGTGAAATCGGCGACGTCATGGGAAACATGGACATTGACCCACGTCACATGCAGCTTCTAGCCGACGTCATGACGTTCAAAGGCGAGGTATTCGGTATCACACGTTTCGGACTCCAGAAGACGCGCGACTCCGTCCTCCAACTTGCTAGTTTCGAGAAGACGCCTGATCATCTTTTCGAAGCTGCTGCCAGGGGTAAGACGGATACCATTGATGGTGTTAGTGAGTGCATTATCATGGGCCAGAGTGTTAAGCTCGGCACCGGCGCTATGCAGGTTGTTCGCCCGCTTTATCTGCAGGATACAGAGGTAAGGGCTAAGAGGACTATGTTTGAGGATGGATGGGAGGCGCTGTAGGTTGGTTTGGTGGATGGGGTGGGAAGGGCGCCGAAAAGTCGGGGAGGGGGAATGTATACATGATGCATGGGAAACGGCGTATATTTTGACGTTCTTCTCTTTTTGCGCCATAATGTTTATGTAGCATAGCGACTATGGGAATCTTTGATGTTTATTTTACGGCGAGAATGAAGGTCCTGCATCTGCATGTAGTAGTATCTACTTTCCCTTGTTCTTCCTCTTCTTCAAGTCTGCGTGTACGAATCGTATCAACTCTCTCTTTCCTTCTCCTTATTGGCTACTCACTGATTTCCTCCACACAACACACCACCAACTCACCGTTCCAGTACGGAAAAAAAATCCCCTCCAAGCACAACGTTCACTCCCTGAGGTGCCACCGCAGCAGTCCTTCACAGATGCATTGACACAAACCCCCTCCTTTCATGCTAGGAGAACATACATACATGCTCTCTTCCACCATCGCAGAAGATATCTCGCAACACACGAGCCGGGCAGCCTTTCCTTCTTCTTCTTCTTTTCCTCCCGCATCTTCCACGTGCAGAACACTGAAACTTCCCCATCACCTTCAGATCCCTAGGCCGTCACGTCTTCACATGTCTGCAAGAAAGCTCCGGGTCCGCGGTGTAGGGCTAGGTCAAAAGCTCTCTAGGGCGTAAACGATGCCGCGTCCCCATGCTGAGACGTTGAGTTTCAAGGCTGTTCAGGCAAATGCAAGGTCATATTACCCGGCTCAGCGTACAGATACCGCGGCGCACGAATTGCGCTACCCAAGCAATGCCTCAGTGAAGTAACGATGACCGCGGGGGAGGGGGGGGGGAAGGGGGCAAGAGTCGTCGGCTCCACGGGCTGCATGCGCTTTCAGTAGCATCACAGCCTCCACAGACAGACAGACAGACAGACAGTACAAACTCTGCAGACGCCTCAAGGCAGCGCAAAAGGCGCCTCGGAATCGGCTGCAATTCCCAGATCGAGAGCTCCCGCTTTCGTTCGAGTCGGATAGACCGTTGTAACCTCGTCACGTAATGCCATATCAGTCAAGCGCCGGCTCTTGCAAGCATTTCCATCGCGTACCGCCGTGCTCGCAGTGTTGGCTACCACATCTCTTCCCCTCATCACCCTCCAAGTTCGCGTAGCCGGCGATTGGTAAAGAAGAAACACGAGATCCATATACAAATTGGGGGGGGGGGAACAGGTACCTGTTCATCGGTCTGTTTGGGCTCCGCCACTAAAGGGAAAAAAACCGGCCCCACAAGGCTGCAGGACGCACGATGCAGGTCGCCACGCGCCAACCCCCATGGAAGGATCTTGTACCATGTCAGCCCTATATTGCATGGCAGACACATGTGCCGTTCAGGCCAGATTCGCGGCGAGACATTGCACGACGGGAAATGTGCGGTGTGAGGGAAGGTGAGAACTAGGTTCGCAGCAGTCTTTCGGTGACGTCATAGTGGCGACGTTTGTGGCTGGTGAGCCATCAGCGGGGGTTTTTCATGGTCCTTACGGTGTAGCCCGCGGCTGATCCAGTTGAGTGCGCAATGTCGTGTGACCGCATCGAGGGGAATATCGAAAACATGGGCGTGGGTTTCGCGTTGGGCGGCTTCCAGGCTGACTGGCAGGTAAACTGTGCCACGTACGAGAGGACGCGCCTAGGCTATTTGTGGCCTTTGTTGGGCATTCTGGGCCGTGCCCTTCGCATCGACTTTTGAGATGCATACCGAGGGTAAGCAACAACCCCTGCTAGCGATTCTGCCCTACGTGCTCGGTTCGTCTATCACACTTGGAGGGCGGGCGTCGGGCCTGGTCGTAAGATTCGGGGGACGCCATGTTACCCGCAGTTCAGACGGGAGCATGCTGTGGTAAACTGTCAGAATTAGTACGTCGGATTTGACTGGACAATAGGAAATGGCGAGTGGCTGAAGAAAAGTGTGGATTTTACATGACCAGCATGGATTTTTACCGTGCGGAGGCGCCGTCAAGAGCCTCGATGAGCAATGAATGCTGGGTGATACATAACGGACAATGATGGGAATAGAGATACAGTGCGGTGATGGACAGATATCACGAACATTGGACGTGCGTGTAGCAAATCTTTCAGTCCAAATGTTTTGCGTGAACATGAACGAATGGAACACGAGATATTGATACAACAACCATAAAGGAGATGAACGAGAATAACAAAAATGGCGAACTTCCAGAGCCGGCCGATGTGCGAAAGGCTAGACGAGACTTGCAAAGAAAGACGATGCTAAGAGATCCAAAGGAAAAGACGTAGTGGTGCGTTCCGGAGGCAGCTCGCTACTGGACTCCCTCAAATGAACCCGATTTGACCGCGACCCAACGTCGGACCTCAAGGAATGTGCGCAGAGCGTGTATCGTAGCGTCTGCTTGTTGAAGTGGAACAGACACTGCAGCCCTCATTGCGTACAACGCAAAGCACTTTCCTGCCCAAGTAGATGTGGGTGAATCGTCTTCCGGTAGGGGACGTGGTAAAGGCCATGTTGCTGCTGCGCCTACGAGTGTCACCCACAGAAAAGTGCTAGACAGGTCAGAGCTCCAACACCCTCTTGTGTCCGTTCTTTCAAGGGCAGTGTGTAGAGCTGAGAGCAACGTAGCGCTTTCCGACCTGGATCCAGAGGTGACGGCATGTACGATACTGCCCGAGCTTGCAAAACTTGCTCCATGAATCACTGACCGGCAGAAGATCAAGGCGGCAATACGGCAGCTCTCGTATACCCAATCCGGGCTGATATCCCCTTCGGTAGATGGTAACAAAAGAAGGCGGGAATAGATGGTCTGGAGCTGAGAATCGCAGTTGGCTATCTGCCCGCTCGAGATCGTGTGTGCGTCTCCAATTTGACTCCAGCGCGTTAGGAATACATTCGTGCATTTCTGAATCTCCATTATTATTCCGGCTGTCCCGACAGAACAGGTACGGTAGAGTTGGTTGTGGTCGAGTGAAGATATAAGGGGTGATATTGGGGCATCACTGTCGGGCCCTGTTTCGGTCGGAAACCATGATGTGAGCTCTGTGAGCTCGGGTTGACCTCTCGTGATGGCATAGGTGAGCATTACCCTACTTCAAGTCAGCTTGCGGCGCTTGTAGAAGTCGTAAACCCTACAAAGTCATGAACCGCGAGAGATTCGAATCCAGGCCGCCTTGTTGATTCCTTATGCAAGTCATCAACCCATCTTGGTGTACATTGAAGACATCTTCATCAGTACCACCAATCTCGCTGATGAGGAGATGCAATATGCAAATGATGGTGGCATCGTCCGTATCCAGGCGGCTACTGATCAGCCTAAGAATCATGGTTTTGGCAAATACGGTAAGCTCGCTGTCATACAGCAAGCCTTCATCAATGTCCTGATAGACCAGGGTAGCATAAACGTGGCTTAGAAAAGATAGATGGCTGTTGCAGACATGCAGCATCCATGTTCGATCTGCACACATTAGCAATTGCTATGGAGTCCGTATGATTACTTACCATGGCAAAAGAAGCTGGTAGTACGAACCCATTCGCGCTTCGTGTCGTCTGACAGCTCGCTCGTCGATACGTTGTATCCAGGAAAGGGATATTCTGAAGCCCCTTCGCAAGCTGGAGGCGCGCTGTGAGGGGGTCTCGGGTTTACCGCAGACAGGATTCTCACTGCAAGGTCTCGCACGGGATCTGCGGACGGCGACAGTGTATGAGAGTTGGACGTATTCTGACCCAAGGTAGTGTCGTAGCTTCTCCTAGTGGTGGATTCGAGGAGGACATTTGGTTGCACTGCGTCGACGGAGTCGATTATCCTGGGGCTTGGTGTTCGTGCCAGCATACCCAGCGCACTGCTGCCTTCGCGACTCCTGCCCAACTCGGTAGGCGAAGATCCATGATTCTCTCGATGCCTATACATGACGTGCGATCGTACTCCTCTCAGGGTCTGGGTAGCCTTGAAATCATTGGGATGGTTTGCAACCACGAACTGGAAGGCAGGTGGTGGTGGGAGTGGTGGATTTCGGCGGCGTCCGACTCGCCGTTTCGGAGGTTTTGGATCGCTCGAAGCCATGTTGGACAGTGAAGAATTAGGAGACATCCTGCTGTTCTAGTATGGTGAAGAGAGTGTAAAAGCTGTCGTTCAATTCACTCTCTGTCGTCGGGAGATGGCAGAATATGAACCTCTTAGGCGTGTAGGTGTTGACAGTCAACGTAAGATACAGGTGCTACTTGCAACTCGTTCGTAGCTTTGCTTGTAGGCATGAGCCACAGCCACAATGGACGATAGCGGTGGATCTCCGACAGGGTCCGGATTGGCTGCCACGCTGCTGTGTTGATGTAAAAGCATATTCCAGGGAGCTCTGAAGCCAATGCGGGTCAGTGGTGAGGATGCGCAGCACGGTAGGAAGCATACCCGGTGTACATCATTTCTAGAGTCGTTCGAAATGAAGTATGCATCGCGCACGCCGGACCAACTGTCCTGGCGCAGCACATACTGAGCATACAAGCAGTAGAGTATGATCACTCTTTAAGCGAATGCGGTGAACCCCCACCGTCCCGATGAGAAGGCCGGTATGCGCGTCTGCGTCCCGGGTCCGCATCCGCAGTATGTCGGGGGTGTAAACAGCCTTGGTCTAGTGTGTGGCTGGTACACATAATCTCATCCTTGCCAACCATGCGCCAGGAACTTGGGCAAGCCTGGCAGTACAGACCGCTACCGTAGCCATTGATGATGCCAAGGCCTTTCACTGACAGCCATTTTTGATGCTCTTAGTCTGTAATCTAGCTTTCGATATGCCGACGCATGCTGTTCTCGATCTGGGGTCGACTGTCTCGAGTTGCTTTGGTACTATTCATGTCCTTTCTGACCATCTTGCGTAGCAAACCTGCGAAGTTATTGTGTGTGACAGAATCAACTTGCTTGTGGTTAATAAACCCATTTACCCAACTTAGTCTTAGCGCGTAGTCACATCCCGGTCGATGCGTATAAGCTGCAGGTGCATACAGTGAGCGACCGCATAGCTTCTCCTCATTGGGTAGTCGCCAAATCTGGAGACCGCCTCGAGCGTTCCTTTGGCCTGCGGTAAACCAAGCAGACGGGTTTCCGACGAACTGCGCACAGCACGCCGTCAAGTGCGTCATCACAGGACTCAGGGACAGAGAGGTGGCCGCCGCTTCGCTATCGACTAGCTGTTTCTGCCATCTGCGTAGCAAAACAATGGGAGGATGCGACCAACAGTTGGCATGCTGCTTGCTATGCAAGCCACATGATGGGTTAGAGCAACGGGGCTGTGAAGATGGAGACACGACAGAAGACTTACCTAGAGAGGCATGTGAGGCACGCTGACTCTTCCGTTGTGGTGCAGCACGATATATCGACCGTGATTGTAGTCGAAATCATTTGTTCGGAACCGCCGTTTTGCTGCGTTGTAAAAAAGCTGCAAGAACCAAAAGAAAATGTCTAGGAGGACCCGCAGCAGATGGTCATGCCCGTCGAGGGTCTTGTAAGTGGCTGAATTGAGCGTAGGATTCCTTGTCACTGTAGATCTCGTGTAGGAGTAGCGAACCCAGCAGAAGGAATTATACGGATACCCGGAAACCGAAGACTCAAGACGCAAGTTGACTCCAAAACTGCTCGGGTTCTGAGGCCTAGTCTTGTCTGAGTGTGGATATCTTGCGTCGGCCTGTAGATCGCGTGCAGGTACAAGTGTATGTTCCTGAATATGTCTGCACCAGGACGAAAGCGGCTTTGCACGTGGCGGCGAACAGCTTGCCACATGGGTTGCTGCGCACGTGTCGATCACTCAAGGTGGTGCGTTTGTAGTCTGAAACGCCTTGTATTCTTACACATTAGTAACGGTCAATCAACGTTGAAACCTCGGTGTTGCCACAGTGGGTTTAAAGCTCGCGATTTGGAGTGGCATATTGCGCCGCAATCGCGAAAAGCACAGGCCTAGGCTAATTATGTCATGTTTCATCATTGCTACTGGCAGGAGGAGCACACTACAACATGCGAGTACGTCAGAACGAAAAAAAATGCCGAGGAAGTTGATGCCATGAGGTGGAAATTTGTTGCCTGGTAGGAAGGGGGTTTTGAAGTTCATCACAATTGCATAGTTGACTAGATGGAAGCATCGAAGCATAAGTCTAAACCATGATTATCATACGCAGTGGAATATAGGTAACAGTGCAGCCCCCAAACTAAAGCTCATTCCTCTCCTGGAAGCAAGCCGCCTTGTATCTTCCATCACGATAAGCAAAGTTTAGTGACAGTAGGAAGCGTAGGAATACATGCGATAACGCCGAAGAGTGACAGCACCACACCAGGGCGCACATGGACACCCAGGTCCTTTCATTTGTTCATACCCTTTCCATTCAGCCTTACCTAGGTGCAACATCTTCTTGTCCCATGTTGTGTGACCATGTTCTTATGAATGCGAGAGCGGATCTACGTTGTCGCCTTCAGACGCAGACTTGCTGGGGTCGTTCCGCCTCATGATGCCTTCGACAGGTCCGAGCAGGCGCTGGAATCCGTTCTTGCCCAGTGTCGCAACCTTGACCTCTGTCTTGCTGATTACCGAGGCTGCACGGGGCGCATCGTTGAGCAAGGCCAGTTCACCAAAGTAATCGCCCTTTTGGTATTGGTTCACAGGGCCGTCCATGCCGCGCTTGAAGACCTCGGCTTCTCCAGACTCAAGCAGGAAGAAGGACTCGCCTACGTCGCCTTCCTGGATGATGGTCGTTCCAGGAGGGTATTTCTTGGTTTCAAGAGCATCCGCAATCTTGGATCGCTCGTAAGGCGTAAGGGTCGATAGCAGGGGTACTTCCTCTAGGAAACCCTCGTACATACGTCGGCGCTGGAAGGCGCTGTCCATGAGAATGCGGCGGAAGGTGATGCGGTCGAGTGCCCAAAGGGTGGATTGCTCTGTTGAAGTGACTGTGGCGGCACGTGGCGCATTGTACATGAGAGCCAGCTCACCGAACGAGCCTCCAGGGCCAACGGTGCCCACCTTATCGCCGGCGCCTTCGGTACCCGTCTCGACCTTGCCGGTCTTGTTGACGTAGATGTCGAAGGAGCCCTTTTCAACCACGTAAAAGTAGTCTCCAACGTCGCCCTGTTGGATGACCTTTATGCCCTTTGTCGGTATGGGCTTCTCGTGTAGTGCACCGAGAACCATTGCCGACTGGTCGTCATCAAGATGTGAGAAGAGAAAGTTGCCCGAGACGGCCGACTTGAGTCGCGATAGCTGATCTTGTGTTTTCTGGTGGAATGGCGGGGTAAAGCTGTCGGCGGCGCTCGACGTGGGGTTGAGCGACTCTGCAGAGACCGAGGTGCGCCTGTTGGTGTTGTAGTTGCTGGGGAAGTTTTGGCCGTCGCCTGTAAGAGGCGGCATCTGGGTGATGTTGTTCTTGGAGGAGCCGCCAAAACCCCCAAAGTTGCCAAAGGCGCTCTCGCCCATGGGGCCGTCGTTGGAGCGGGACTTGGCAAAGTCGATGGCTCCAAACGTTGAGGCCGTGGGCGACGTCATCGTGTCGTGCTCTTCCTCTTCTTCGAGACGCTGCATGGTGGTTTTGGCGAAGCCGCTGCCGCTGCTGGGGGATGTGCTGAAAGGGTTGTTACCCGGGAAGCTGTTCTCAGCACGGCCCTGCTGGCTGGAGTGCTGTTGCGACAGCAGATATTCGGTTCGCTGCGACTCGAGACGGCGATTAAAGAAATTGGCACAGAATTGGAGGATGTCGTGGGGTTTGTGTTTGAGGATTTCGCGGTCGAGGGCAGAGATCTCGTTGGAGTAATCGGGAGGGAGGGACATGAGGGCGGTGGTGAGGGGTCAAGCGCAGCTCTTTGACGTCGGTCGCGAGACGTGCAGGGATTGGGGCGGTTGTGCTGCGAGGGTCCGAAAGTAGCGTCAACGCGATGGGAGGACGGGAGGCACTGGAGAGCTGGAGGAGTGGAGGCACTGGAGCTCACGAACTAGTAGTGATGGCAATGGCAGGCCCCTGTCGTGGGAGCGCAGTGATGACGCGCTGGGTAGTGGGTGGCAGGAAGAGGAGGGGACCAGCCAGAGCTGCGGGAGGAAGGATCAAGGCAAGCTTCCTGGGGCTTATAATCTTCCAGAAGCCCTCTAGAATGTCTCTCCCCCTAGGTACTGTCCTCTGCCTGTAGGCACCCACGGCGACATTTACGCGACGGCTGCCCGCCCTGCTTCACGCAATTGGATGCCGCTGCTGCGTCACCTATGCACCACTGCATCGCCATGCCGTGACTCAAACTTCATATTTGGTCTGCGACAGGCTGAGATGGACTGCGTTGCATGAGCGGTTCGGCCAGACCAACCCTCTCAGTGCCATGGACGTGTGCTTTAGCTCCCGCTTGACGTGCTCCAGGGCGGGCTGGTGCCCAGGTGGTGTTCACGGGCTGGAGCTTGCGCTAAGCACCTGCACTGGAGTAGGAGGCGGGCAAGACAGAAGACGGATTGTGTTGCATGCTGCCTAGACTGCCATCTCTCATGTCTGCGCCGCAGTCTTGACCTCTAGCGACCATGTTGGATGCGCAGACGCGATCAGGAAGATGACGACCGAATGTCCGTTGACCTTGCACAATTCGATGCACGTTTCACAATCCATAACTTACATAATCCAGGACTCGTTCATCTAAAGCTATGGCCAGGCGCAGATTCCCAATGATCCTCCGGCCCACAAGACAGTGCCCTCTTTCTTTGCGACAGTGCTCTCATCCTTTGCGGCAGTGCTGATGCCAATCTATCGTAACCTCTACCGCACGGCCTGGCTCTCGTTTTCACAATCTAAACGCGACACTGACAGATTGCAAAGATGCGAGGGACGGCATGCGCATAACTGGCGGTGAGGAGGCACAAGCAAGACAGCGCAGGCGATGCGGTGAATGTGTTGAGACGCGCTGGCCGGGAAAGAGTGGAAAATTCTAGTCAAGACTCGTCTAAGATGGCAAATTGTAAGCGCATGGCGCGTGAAGACTTATGCCGTTTGCCCAACAATGATTCTCGCAGCATGCGTTGTTCACATGCACATCTAAGCCGCTTTCGTCGAAGAGAGCGATGACGCACGACTATGTGAGGCGCACGAGCACGTGAAGCTGGGGAGCACAGGGCCGCGCGCGAGCTGGAGGGGCCATGATGTAGCTTTTGCGGGCACGCGAACAGAGGCAAAATACGAATTGCGCGGCAGGCACAATTCCACCGTGGGCGTTAGGCCGAGAATCATGAGGTTTAGCTGCCATTGAGCAGCAAGGTACGCGCCGGCTTTCGTCATAGCACATGCTCGCCGTGCTTCCGGCCTGTTCCAGGGCTCGCGATGAACGGCATGCCGCCAAGCTACCGTGCTGCCAAGTGCGCCGCCTCCAATCTTGCACCCTCAGCGCGCAAAGTCGCGAACACAACGACCAGCCTCGCCAATTCGACATCATCAATAAGCCTTTGTGACATTCTGCGGTTCTGCGCTTGCCCGTCAATCTCGCTTCCGTTGGTCTTCCCGGACACCTTAAGGCCTTCGCATCATCCTAGATTGTCCGAGCGCGCGCTGCCGTCGCTTGTCCTAGCTCCACCCCAGGCAGCTCCTGATCGTGCCCTACCAGCCTCCTCCACAACTACCGCTCTTTGCGCCTAAAACAGTTCTCACTCCTTACTCTGACATTCGCAATCCTTGAATCGTCTCTACTGTTGCGCTGACATGGGCAAATATACTTTTACCTGGTTCGTGAGCACCTGGCCGCACTGCCTATTTGCACCTGCTGACACGCGCGCAGGGAACACTCTGCCAACGAGGTCTACGTGACTGGCACCTTTGATGACTGGAGGAAGACAGTCAAACTAGACCAGGAAGATGGCATCTTCAAGAAGACGGTCGAGCTGCCCAAGGAACACATCCAGTACAAGGTGCGTCACCCTCCCCATTCGTCGCATTGCCTGTCGCCTGCCGCTGTCCGACGCGCAAACTTTGCTAACCAATTGCTGTCCTACAGTTTGTCGTAAACGGCAACTGGTGTACCAACGATAGCGCACGCAAAGAAGACGACGGCCACGGCATCATCAACAACGTCCTGCTTCCTGAAGACATCGTCGACGAAGAGCCCGTCAACACAATGTCCTCTGCCGCGCCCCAATCCACCACTGCTGCCCTTGCCGCCGACGT
Organism: Stemphylium beticola; assembly: GCA_029100535.1. NCBI lineage: Eukaryota > Fungi > Ascomycota > Dothideomycetes > Pleosporales > Pleosporaceae > Stemphylium > Stemphylium beticola. The sequence goes on along the minus strand of JARBXR010000001.1, from coordinate 147,707 downwards.
GCCCAAGGAAACCGAGAGGTCCCACAAGGATGAGGAACAAGTACCCGGCGCCTTCCCCGAAACTCCCTTTGGTGAGACTCCTGGAGGCGAGGCTCAGACCTTCAACGTCGCTCCCATCCCCGCCACTTCAGGTCTCGGCAACCCCATTACGCTTGCGCCTGGTGAGCCCGTTCCCGAGCCGAGCACCCTCACAGACAGGACCGTCGAGTCGACTGTCAAGCACGACGAGGAACCCGAGCAGGAGGCGTCGACTTTTGGTGTTGCGCCCATCCCAGCCACCGCCGGCGCTGGCAACCCAATCCACCTCGCACCCGGCGAGAAGGTACCAGACGCCAGCACTCTCACATCAAACACGGTCGAAAGCACCGCCAGGTCCGATCCCTCTTCCTACGAAAAGTCCGACGCGCTTCCTCCTCTCGCTTTCACTCCTCAAGCTGAGCGCGACGCCAAGGGTGGCATGTTCGGTCTTCCTCCTGTCATGGGCACCATGATTCCCGAATCCAGCCTGCCAATGGGCGCCGATGCCAAGGTTGAACAGGACACTGGCGTAACTATTCAGTCTTCCGCCCCTACGAGCACAACCGCCGACCTCGCTGGCCAGGTCCCCAAGGAGCCCCGTGGCGTCCCCGAGACTGTGATCGACAGCCAGCAAGAGGCCCATGTAGACCCTGAGGCGTCCGCAAACGCTGAAGCGGTCCAGGAGAAGAAGGAGGTTGAGCAAGAGCTTAAGGAGACAGTTTCCGAGGCGCCTGCCACAAGCGGAGACGCCAACCTGAGCGACAAGGCCGAGGCCGCAGTTGCTACCGCTGCTGCTGGCGCGACCGCCGGTGCCGGTCTCTTCGCTGCCGCTGTCTACTCTGCCAAGGAGAAGGCTGCCGAGAGTACTGGTATGAACGGACCTAGCACATCCACGGCTGACGAGGTACCGAGTGTCGTTGCTGAGAGCCAGAACGTCGCACATGCCGAGCCCGAAGCGGCTGCCAGCCCAGATGTTGTTGCCGAAAAGTCTGCCATGGAGCAGGAGCTCCTCAGCGAGGTTCCCAAGACGAACGCCACTGGAGAATCCGCGCCCGCCGTTGCTGTCCCTGCTATTGTGTCTGACAGCCAACAAGAAGCACACGCTAGCCCAGAGGCAGCCTCCAGCCCAGAGGTCGTAGCAGAGAAGAAGGCCATGGAGTCTGAGCTGTTGAGCGAGGTCCCCAAGGCTAACGAGGCCGGCGAGCCTGCACCTGCACTCAGCGCCGCCACTGCAACCACTGCTCCTGGCGCGCTCTCGGAAACCGTCTCGAGCGATGTTCCTGAGGTAGTAGCCGACAGCCAGCACGAAGCACACGCCAGCCCCGAGGCCGCCGCTAACAGCGAAGCTGTCGCAGAGAAGTCGGCTGTAGAGTCTGAGCTACTCGACAAGCTACCCAAATCTGAGGAGGCTGGTGAGCCTGCGCCCGTAATGACTGCTGCCACTACCGCTACCGCCCCCGGCACAACCACTGAGACTGTCAACGAATCTGTCGCTCGCGACGTACCCGAAGTCGTAGCTGAGAGCCAGAAGGAGGCCCATGTTGCCCCGGGGGCTGCCAGCAATGCCGAGTCAGTTGCTGAGAAGAGGGCTATGGAAAGCGAGCTGCTCAACGACGTCAAGGCAACCGAGACTACCAGCCAATCAGCTCCCGTTGCTGCCCATCTAGGTAGCAAAGACGCTGCTGGCCTGTCCGATGAGGCTCTTGTCGACTCAAAGCCACTCAAATCATCAAGCGAGCCCCTCAACGCGCTTGAATCTGAGCCTGCCAAGCCATCCGAATCCAAGCCCATTGACTCCACCACCGATGTCGCTTTCAACAAACAGGAGCCTTCCGCCGCTGAGCAATCACAGCCTGTTGCCACCACAGGCACAGAGGACACGAAGCCCGAGGCCACCAGCTCTGCACCATCTGGACAGCTGGCACCGGAGACTCCCGCCAAGAACCTGAGGAAAGACTCGGACATTTCTCCCAAGGGTACTCCAGGCAGCCAGAGCATCGCATCTGGTGCTGACGACAAGAAGAAGAACAAGCGTCGCTCGTTCTTCGGTAAGATCAAGGACAAGCTCACGAGCAAGGACAAGAACTAAACGGTTTATGCATTTCGTTCCATGTCTGTAGTCCAGGCTCATCTCCTCTCTCCCTTGGGAGATTGACGGTCCATTGAGCTTGGTAATACCCGGGGTTGTTTTCATACCGCTGGAGCTTTGCTTCATATCCCCATCTTCATCGTTCGTTCGTATCACGGAGTTTGTGCATTCTTTTCATTTTCTTGGTCTATACCATTTTCCTTTGCTGATGTGCCTGACATGTTCCCTTGGCACCAAATCTGTTGCGTCATTTCTGTTCATATGCATATCTCTCAAGACTGCTTGTGGGGGGAGGGGCCGGCTGGGAGGTAGATGGGAAAGACACTGCGGGTCATAATAAGCATGAGGGATTGCTACTGCTGCTTCGCGTGGGTATTTTGGAAGGGAGGTTACAATGTCGAATGTCATGGGATATAGTAAATGGCCCATGGAAGTGTTAACTTAATTTGCTAATGACGATTCGTTAGATTCGCTGAATAATCATCTCATCTCTTCATCTTTCTCAAAGGTATCTCGTGGCACACCCGACCGGTTCGAATGCACGATGTCGTTCACCTTTTACAGCCTATTGAACTTGTTCCCGCGCCATACCGTTGTCATTGTTAACGCACCATGTGTCTATCCCAGAGTTGTTCGTCCACAACTACAGCATCTACCGCTTACACCACCACCCACGCCCTCTTAATTCTCCACCTCACCAGATTGTCACCAAGTCATTACCAAATCGTCTCACTAACAACAAAGAAAGAACAGAAAAAATCTAAATTTCAACAGCCCAAATAATGTCTAATATACCCACAAGCACCACGCGCCGAATCAGTGCATACATGTACACACCCTCACCAGCCTCGCCGCGCCATCGCTTCCCCCAGCGCCGCAGCACCACCACTAGCACTCACTGTCCAGAACCCCTGCACCCCTGCACCCCTGCACCAACAAATGCTACCACGCCTCCCCAAACTGCTCTCTTATTCCTCCCCCGAGCTTACCGCGCCTATCCCACAGTCAAACGGCGCGCTACGGCGCGACGGCGCAACTCAACGCGCTCATCGATGAGCATCTCACGTGGCAGGAGAGTCTCTCTCTCGAAAGGCCGACGAGTCGCGGGACCATGTTTGTGGATTGGGATGGGGATGGGGGTGGGGAGGTAATTATTTCGTTTCGGAATGGAGGGCGGGGAGATGGGTGGTGTGGTGGTAAGGGGGATGGTAAAAGAGAAGAGCAGAGGGAGGAGAAGAAGAAGCAGTGGCGCATGGGCATGGGCATGTTGACGAGTAAAACAACGAGTACGAGTTTGAGCAAAGGCGAGATGATACCGCCGCCCCTGCGCTCCATGTCTCGTCGAAGGAACTCGGCTGCGTATCGAGGCAAGACTCTACCCGCACTCCCTGTTCACGAACCGCCGCTTCCTCGCCCTCCTTCCTCTCCAACTCCAACTCCCCACATGTCCCCCGCCCCCCTCCCACCAACCCCACCGCCGACACCCAGCAAGACAGCAACATACCACTCCAGCACCTTCTCCGCCACCCTAAACACAACAACGCCCTCCTACATAACCGGCCACGACGCCTCCAACCAACTCACATACGACTACGACGGCACCATCATGCACGTCCACGGTCCGGGCTCGCTGCCATCCGACTCTCCGCTGTCGGCGTACTACGCCGCTGACGTGGGGAGGTATGCACCCGGGGTGGAGGTCAAGGAGGTTAGACTCGCGGGGAATGGGGTGGCGGAGAAGAAGAGGAAGGGGGTGGGGAGGTGGGTTGGGAAGGTTCTGGGGAGACTGGAGGGGATGGGGTTGTTGGGGCGGTTGAGGGAGGATAGGAGGAGGGAGGGGAGGGGGAAGGGGTAAAAGGGGGTGGGCAAGTGTTGATTGAGTGTTGCGTGATATTTATTGTGGAATATGGGATGTGCGTGGCATGACTCCGAGGAACTAACCTGAGACTCAATGTCAGGGTTCTGGATCCATGGAGTACAGACAATCTACCTACGACCCAGCACCGTCATGCTACCGCTCAAAATTGCTCTCTAAAGCCCTCTAGCCCCAAGAGCAAAGGAGAAGAGGGGGAAACACAAAGTACGATGCTGAACATGGAGAAGTCAAACATGCGAGCCTGGCAACGCCCCTCCCCCTAAGCTACGAATCGCGCCTTGAAAGCCACCGCTCAAGGTCCGCGCTATCCAGAATCAAAACACCGCCATCGTCAATATCCATGGCATCTTCGTCACCCTCATACGCCATGTACTCCAAGTCGTCTTCGTACGACTCGTCCGCCTCATCCAGACTCATGACGTTGAAGTCGCCCAGATGGCCAAGGTCGAATTGCTGGCCGAGAGAAATGTGGTGCGCGTACTCCATGCATGCGAGTGTGTAGGCGGCTCGGAGAGGCGTGTCGCTATCGTTGAGGCGGGCGGCCACGTTCGCGAGAAGGCGCGCACGTGTTTCACCGAAGAAGTGGGAGAAGTTGAGGTTCTTCTCCACGCAAGAGCAGAAATGGGCGAGTATCGCTTGTTCGGGCCATTTATGCATCGGAATTCCGTCTTTGAGGTTGGTCATGATGGCGCCGCGGTGTTTGAGCATGCCGGCGAATGTTGCGCCTTCGTTGATGTTGGCGCTGCAAAGGTCAGCTGAGGACGGGAAAGCGAAAACATGCTACACCTACACATTGAAAGGATAGTGTAGCTGCTGTGGAGTAGGGGCAATTGTGGCGTCGATAGGTAGGGTGATAGAAGCCTTAATGGAACCTGGGATATCTGCCGTCTTGCGGCGAAGTATCTCTTCAAGTGCAGCCTTGTCCTTGAATGTGAAACCTTGCGACATGTTGTAAGAAGCAATGTCAACGTGATGAACTAGTACAGTAATTGGTGTAATCAGGAGGTGATGTTGAAAAGAATAAAGAGAAGAGCGCGGGGGGTATTATGGGTATATTATTAGGGTACTACTAGTAGCTCCAGTGAAAGGTCACCGCGACACGTACGCCAGTTCGCTTACCTACAACAGTGGGGTAAAGACAAACGCTGAGCTGCAGGCAGCGGTGATGACGCGATGCGTCGATAGTGAAAGCAGCTCAATTCCTCGCTAAAGCAAAAAGAAAGCGATGTTCAATAGAGAAAGACTTAGGTATGTGGACAGGACATCGTTTAAATAGCAAAAAAAAAAAAGTTTTATCACATACGACTTGTGAATCCAAGAGCCTGTTTGGACCCCACTCCTCGTAGTGGTATCTGTGACTCGTGGGATTCAACCAGGTTGGATCCCACGCGCCATAGAGGCCTCTGCATGAGACTCATGGGATGAATCCCAATCGCCTCGTGCGAGTTTTGGTTTGTGACTTCAGCCACTACCCGAGGTCTTATGCAGTCCTCAAAGGTATTGTTGGAGGGGGCGGGGAATCGAACTTGGCGACTAAAGTTCAAACCCCCTACCTGTTTGAAGTGAGTAATGTTGCGTGGAGAGAGCGAGAACTTACACAATAGTGTTTCTGCTTGATTAGCGATTATCACCTCCGATTATTTCATTTATATAGCCGAGCAAGTTCTACTTTGGAATCCCCCCATGAGTGATAGGTACCGAAAATGTGAGGCTTTGGGACTGATGCGGCGCGTTTGCCAATGACGCAAGTGAATTCACCTGTGGTGTACGACGCGCGTGACTGAAATTAATCGAGCGTATCAGTCCTCTCGGGTTGCTGGAAAAGGTCGTGATGTAAAGACCTAGACATGCTAGGAAATCTGTCAGGCTTCTGTGAGAGTAGGCAACTAGGTGCGCGAAACTGTCGTTTTCCGAAAATAAGGGAAAGAGAAATGATAGCTACGAGAGACTGCTTCAGATCACAACTTGATTTGCCGCTCCTCGCAGTGAGAGTGTTGAGGTTTGAGGTCCTAGTGAAAGAGCGATGTTAGGAAAGGTGATAGAAGCACGGAAGCCATGTAATTCATGGGACAAGAAAATAAGACAAAAAGAAACCAAGGAGCCGTGACTTGTCACAGAGCAGAAAACGTAAGGGCGAGATAACTTGCGATGACTATTATCGACACAATAGGAAGCAAAGCCGTGACAGAGTTAACGAAAAGAGTCTCAGAGAGCGGTCACAGCATGAAAACGCTGGAAATCAGAAAGAGAGAGCGCAAAGCCGGCAGCAGCGAAGTCCAGGCGTGTAAAGCAGGTAAACGTGGTGTGCGGCGTGGTGGTCGTGATGTGAGAGAAGACGCCTAAAGTTCCAACGTCGAATCCGCGGCAAACCTCGCGCCGCGCCACACCACATTAGGAATAGCGTTTGTCTCGCACGTGGGCGTCTTGCACCACAGACAGCAGCATCGGCTCTACTTTCCAGATAGCAAGAATAGCGCAAAGCAGACGTGCAACAATAAAGTTAGTTTAGAATTCTGTGACTGCACTGTATGATGGACGGCTCCAGCATCGATAATCAGCAAGCAAAGAAGGATGGATAACATTCTGCAAACCCGGCCGGCTAAGGGATACACAAAAGTGTCACAAGTCGACAAGTCACAGTCAAGCAATCAATCAATCAATCAATCAATCAATCAATCAAATGACAATTCATCCATTCGTTCATTCAAACAAATGAGATTCGTAACCCGCTATCCACGGTATGCATCTATATTACAGCCCATCATTACACCACCCCATTATAGCTCTCAAAAGAAAAACTCTCCTCCCGTAGCAATCTACTCCTGAGGCTTAAGCACACCACGGTACCTCATCTTGCCATCACGGAGCGTAGCCATAGCCTCCTCAATACCGCTCTCAGTAAGCGGGAACTCCATGTTAATCGGCTTGATACCGTGCAGGGCAGAGAAAGCCAGCATATCCCTGTGGACCTGGCGGGCGGCGACAACGGAGCCCTGAATGGTGATACCGTTTGAAATAAGCCCCATCTGGGGGAAGCTGAAGTCGTCGAAGCTGACGGTGAGGGGGAAGACGGTGGCGTTTGTGTTGAGGACGGGGAGCATGAGTTTCCAGTCGGGGGACACGGAAGTGGTGACGAGGAGGACATCGATTTTGCGGCTGACGCTGATTTCGTCCTTGCCCTTCATGGCGACGAATTCTTTGGCGCCCAGCTTCATGGCTTCGTCCTTCTTGTTGTCGGAGCCTGAGAAGACGCATACGTCGCAGCCCATCTTGGCGGCGTACTGGATGGCCAGGTGGCCGAGGCCGCCCACGCCCATGACGCCCACGCGGTCCGTGGGGCGCACGTTGTAGGCGTGGAGAGCGTTGAAGACGGTCGCGCCGCCGCACATGAGAGGCGCCGCTTCAGCGTCGGTGAGCGAGTCCGGGATCTTGAACAGGAAGGCCTCGCGCCACACGGCGTGCGACGCAAAGCTACCCTGGTCTAGGTTGGCCATGCCGTACATCTCGCGCTCTGGGCAGTACGTCTCGCGGCCAGTGATGCACTTCTCGCAGCGGCCGCAAGAGTTGTGCTCGTATCCCCATCCCACGCGGTCTCCCTTCTTCAGGTCCTTGACATTGGGACCGAGCTCCTCGACAAGTCCGACTCCCTCGTGGCCAAGAGCCATGTCGGCTTCCTTGTAGTGCTCATCGGTACCGCAGAGACCGGAGGCGGTGATCTTGATGAGCACCTGGTCGTTCTCGAGGTCGGGCTTGGTGGTTTGCGACTTGACAATCTTGGCGTCCTTGGAGCCCTTGTAGACGGTGAAGGTAGGCATCCTGGTTGTGGTTGTGTTGTGTTTTTGATAAAATAGAAAGATTCTTTACAGGTGAGACAATCGCTCGGGTATCTTGTGTAGATTGAAGAAAGTTGAAAGGTTGTTGTGTTGATGGTGAGTTAAGAGCGGCGCCATGCTTCTCTTATATGGGCAGCGAGATCATTCTCACATATGCCACCAACGACGCCTCCGTTGCATCCGCAACGTTCGAAAACTTTCTCCCATATGACGTCGCCCATTGATAATGCACAGGGTCTTCCGAATCTAGGGTCTGCCATCTCGCCGTACCCGTTCCTAGGCACGTATTCGGTGCGTGCACCGCACGCTAGAAAGGGTCGGTTTTGTGGATTGCATTACAACAACTCTACGATTCCATCTACACCCATACCTGCAGGCCACTGTCAGCTTACTTCTTCCTTCTGATAGGGCCTCGGGGATCTTTCGGGTGGTGAAATGTATGCCAATCGAGGTAGAGCCGGTGTCGCGCCTAACGACAATCCGCGACAAGAGGTGTGCAAAAACGAACATGTCGGTCAGTTTCGGCCGAGCATCTAGATTTGCATCACAGGAAGCCGACATGCGCGGCAATGAGATACCATGTGTCTGGATCTTTCCCCCACCGATAGGGCTTTGGCATGTGCCGAATTGTTGTGGAGCCGCTGTACTTGCCCAGTTGCTGTTCCTGTCTGAGGCTCTGCAATCCATGACGTAGGCAAGAGCATCGGAATGGCCGTCCGACAAACACGCTACAAGGCCGAAACTGTTCGGGCCTACTCTAAGCGGGAACTTGATTTTTTGGGGACTTTGTCGAATTTTGCTCTATGCATGCAATGCAACAAGTTATTGCCCCAGATTGATTATTCACCATGGCTGTTTATGTGGCTCACCGGATTTCCAGAGTGCCATTGTTGTTGTTTGCGCTGGTGGTGGTGTGGAGTTGGGGGGGGGGGGGAGGGGCGATTTGTCGCATCGGGGTAATGGTGGTTTCTGCTCATTGCAGGATATGTCATCCACCCAGGGGTAGAGCGGGTAAACTCCGGAAACTCCTTAGCTTAAACCCGGCTCACACGACAAGAGCGTAAGCAATTGATTATGGACATCGCATGCATGTAATCATGGGAAATATGTTGTTGAGTATACATGGCGCTCAGTCATCAATCCTACCGAGGCTTTTGGGTCTCGGGCCGTACCGATTAGAAGTAAGACTACCCGTCACGTCGCGAGGCGCGCCAGTTCTAATAAACCGGCTTCATCTTGAATTGCATCCTGGCTGCTATCCATTCGTTACGGTATTATGCGACATGTCAGGTTTACATGCGCTATTATGCGTTCCGTAAGCCATGTGCCTACATACAATTGTAGTACCCCGGATTTCTTGCTCTGAACTCCCCGCATCCAAGGCAACCACCCCTTCCTTCACGTGTACCCAATTATCCATAACGTATCCCGCAACTCCATAGACTCAGCGCTTCGGCTCGCCTCATAAGCTAGGGAAGAGACACATGAGCATTGGAAGCATATCTCGCGGCCTCATCCTCTGCACCGCCTCAATCGCAGTTCTGAGATCCGTAACCATCCTCACATCTTCCTCTCTCTCAGACCCCGTCTTTCCGTGTTGGCTCCCCACTTTCTCCTCTTTGGTCTTTGCGAAAAATGAGGTACGGAGAGCGTCTAGTAGTTCGTTTCCCTCTAAGTATCCGCCGCCGTAGGACGCAGGAGGAGTATCAGCCATGCTCACATCACTAATCCCCTCCTCACCCACTGCCTCATTCCCTGGCGGTAGTGCAGCAGCCGGAACACCCTGGTCCTTCCGTCCCGGGACCAGACATCCTATAAATTGTGCTACTTTCCTCTCATACGTCTCCCTGCCCAGTTCAAACTCTGCGATGTCAAGCTCGGCTCCCCACTCTTTCGTCAATTTCTTCATCAAATTCTTGAGAAGCTTCTTCTGCGCAGGTCCGAAAATCGTGTACACGTCCCACGCGCTGTTCTTCCAGGTCTTGATGAAGGCTTCGCGAGCGGAGAAGACTGCGGATGTGTTGTGGTGTTCGATGATGGCGGAAAGATACTGCATCATGAAGCGGCGGGCGGCAGGAGCGAGGTATGTGACTTTGACCCGGGGCGCGGAGGTGTTGTGGCGGCCCCGCTGACTTGCGCTTTCCGTTCTTGACCCATTTCCGCGATTCGAGCTGTCTTTGACTTCGTGAAGGGCTAACAGCGCAATGAACATTGCGGTGTTCCACCTCATTATATCATGAAACCGCTGGAACTGGGGATGTGGTACGGCGGTATGGCTTGAAGCTTGGCCTTGAGCAGCGCGGAAAGATAGCCGTGTTCCTCTCGATCGATTCGCGGATGTTTGTCACTGGAAGTACTGTGAGGCATTGTGAGGTGGTTGAAAGGGTGAAGGGGCAAAGGCAAAGGTCTGGTTGGAAGTCGCCACCAAGGCCGGCATTCCAAGAAAACAAGCGGGCGGGTGAATTGTGTCGAGTGGGAGGTTGAGCATTTTTTCGGTTGTTTGTTGCCTAATCAGAGCGGGAAGTAAGAGTGAAGGGTGGTCGGATACCTGCAGCGCTTTCCTTGAGCGCAAACGCCCATACACCGCTGATGGAATGTAGGGAGAAGATTGGATGCATTTACCATTTGAATCTAGTTTGAAATGCATTGAGAATCTGCGCAAAGTGTTCGACACAATTGTACTAATGTAGTTGACTAATTGTTGGTGGCATGTGTAGAGCATGTGGGTAGAAGAATCGGACAGGTCATGAAGAGTAGTAAAGAAATATTGTATCATTCCAGCTCTGACTTTGCCAAGTATATCAGGCGCTGCATTTTTTCTTACAAGATGTTATCGCAGGTCATCACGTTGGCACAATATTGATATCCAACACGTTGGCCATGACTAAGCCCTCGACTTGTTCAACAGAGATGAGAATATCACTAGACGGAGAAAAGAGAGCAAGTTAGAAGAATCGAGAAGTGTGAAGAGAAGTGAGTGAAATGCGAGACAGGCAAGCACCAAAAGGACTGGGACAAGACGTGTGGATGAAGATTGTTGCCATTACTTTCGTTTATCATGGAGCTGTCGAACCGGATACTAGCGTAGTATGTTGAATCGTTGACAGATGGGAGAGAATGAGGTATCTGAGACGGCGCATCCATCTGATCTCAAGTAGCCAGTGGGCCACGATCAGTGTTTTGGTGATGTAGTAAAAATGCAAAACATCAACATGTGGTCAAGTAAGCAAATCCTCGACCCGGACATTGTTTGATCATTCTTTGGATGGGTCTCACGTGGCAGGGTCTCGTATGCAAAGGAAGCGACAAGTAGCCATAAGGTGACGAGCGTTGATTGCTTTTGTTGATGTAGGTCAGGCGTGCAGTTACGCGTTCCCACGCACTAGGTGGGGCAGGCCCACCGCCGCCACGCTTTGAGAAGATGACGATCTTCAGGGTCGTCCAATGTGAGCAATTGGATGAAGCTGCGCCGCAAACATATCGATAGACAACAGGCGGGTACCTGAGAGATGCGCGCAGTTGCTGATCCCGTGTTTCAGATTGCCGTGAGACGTTCGCAAGCCGTTTGAACGCGCGTAGGATGAGATGCTATGATGTCGATGTCTGTAGGGCGATCACTTGAGGGTGCGCTTTGAGCATCGAGTGCCAGTTCCAATTGATGATGGGAAAGTCTTCTCTGGTACCCTAGTAGAGAGGGTTGCGCGCGATGACGATGTACCGACGCTGTACCGTTCACACGTGTCGCTCTTACGCAAGCTACAGAGAGAGAGACCGTCGAGCAAAATTGCCCAGCCATACGGCCAGCCATCTTTGAAGTAACAGTCTTGTCCATTTCATCGTCTAGGAGATGACGCCCCCGAGTGCAAGTCTACGGCTCATCGACTCGGTGGCGGGTATGCTCAGGGTCCAGGTGATTGGCTGGCAGTGGCTGGAACTTGGCGCCACGATAGTTTTGCGTCCAGCCATGCGCTGCTCCCGGAATGCACGGATGGGGTCATTGTCCAGACTTGGTGTGCCGCAGCATGCCGGATGGCATAATGTTGACATGTTGCATAGCGCTCTATAACGGGGCGGTCGCTGAAATGAATAATGCGCCAACAGCGCTGTCAGCGGCCTAGCTACGGTTGTGCGATGTCCTGATGCTCTGGGAGAGTTCGTATACGACAGCGAAATGAGCGAGCAATACGAAAGTGGTGTTGCAGGCTGGGCGGACCTAGCAGGCGAGCGTCAGTCAGCGTCCAAAGGGGTCTAGAGCCGTCGTGTTAATTGGCCGCCCGAAATTGTTCCTGCGTAGGAGTGTGGCGGAGCAACTGGGTGCTGTGGCCCCCCCCCTTGCCTTTTGGCCTTGGCCTTGCCCCATCCGGCTGTTCCAGATGGGCCATGGGCGAGAAAGAACAATGCATGCACCCGTTTTTAGATGTCGTGAGCCACAGCACGTCGTGACAGAAAAGCCGGACGAGGGCTCGCTGTGGTTGTCGCCATAGTTGCAGCTCGGTGTAGCATCTCCTCCATCGTGTTCCCGCCGACGTGGCAACGGTTGGGTGTGTCAAGGGCTTTAGGGCTGGGCAGCGTGAGCGCAAGCGTGAGCGTGCAGGCGCCGCGCGTATTTACCTGGCCCACTTGCGCAGTGTGTCTCGCTCCCCTGAAGACGGACGGCCACGGGTGCCCGGTGCATAGACCCCGTAACCTCCTGCCGCTGGGATCCTCTCACCAAACCTGCCCCGTCTCTCGCTCTCCTCAGGCACTCTCAAAACACACCGAAATCGTCGCGTGACGAGAACAAAATAATTCATTTGGGTTGCGTGCGTGCGGAGTGATTGTATCTCGCCGATACCAAGACTTCCGCTGATCGCTTCCTGTCCCATCGTTTACACTCTCTTCTGCTAGCCTCCTGCTCCCCAGCCGAGACCCGCCTGCGCCCGCCGCCCTGCTTCCCGGTTTCCTTCCCAGTCGTCCAGCGCAACCACCACTTTCGACTTTCGACATCACCACTCCCTTTGTCGCCTCCGACAGCCGCTCGCTCACCACCACACTCGCACCTTCCCCCCGGACCCCATTCACGCTCGCTGAAGGAGGTACTATCGCCGCTGGTTTGGCCGACACCCTCCCCGGTACTCTTCAGGAGTACACCAGCGCCTGAGGCACACGGCCTCCTCGCACCTAATACCCAACAACACCGCCCATTATGAAATTCTCTCTGTCCAAGTCGCTGCTATGGCTCGCTGCTGTAGCTGCGCCGCTCGTCTCCGCCGAGCGCATCATCGAATCCAAGTCGCTCAACCCGTGCATGGCCAACTCGTCCTTCTCCGCCACCCTGTTCAACGTCGCATTCACGCCCAGCAACCGCAGTTTGGGCTTCAAGATTGAGGGCATCTCCAACATCGCCGGCAAGATCGAGGCCGACGTCGAGCTGCTGGTCTATGGATACTCGGCCCTGAACCAGAAGCTCGACCCTTGTGGCCAAAAGGAGCTTGAGGGTATGTGCCCTATGAACGCCGGCCCATTGACTATCAAATCCAACATCGACATCAGCCAGGATATCATGAGCGTTATTCCAGGTAAGCGTAGTCGCAGCGACGTCTAGTCGCACCATTCTGATCCTGTCCAGGTATTGCATACACCATTCCCGATCTCGACGCCGTTGTGCGAATCAAGATTAGGGATGCCGATACGGATGAGCAACTCGCCTGCGTAGAAGCCGAACTGTCCAATGGACATTCGGTCGACCAAAAGGCCGTGGCCTGGGTGACGGCTGTCATCGCAGGTCTGGGTCTAATGGCGTCTGCCATCACATCCGGCCTGGGTCACTCCAACACGGCCGCTCACGTTGCCGCAAACGCCATGTCACTCTTCGGATACTTCCAGGCCCAAGCCTTCATCGGCCTGTGCGCTGTTCCTCTTCCCCCCATCGTCTCTGCCTGGACCCAAAACTTCCAATGGACCATGGGTATCATCCGTGTCACGTTCCTTCAGGAATTGGCCACATGGTACCAGCGCGCTACCGGTGGAAAGCCAACTACCTACCTTTCGCAACTGTCGTACATCTCAGTTGAGGTGCAGAAGAAGCTCAAAATGAAGCGTGCTATCGACTTCACCACCGGCGCTGTCGGCCGTCTCATCGCACGCAGTAACGCTGCTGCCACCGAGGCACAAGCTGGTGGAGACCGTATCGTTCTTCACGGCATTGAGCGCGTTGGCTTCAAGGCGAGGATCGAGACGACTAACATCTTCTTCACTGGCTACACCTTCTTCGTCATCTTCGTTCTCTTCACCGTCATTGGTGTCGTGGCCTTCAAGTACATCTGCGAAGGCCTTGTCAAGGCCGGCAAGATGAAGGGTGACAAATTTGTTGATTTCCGCAACGGCTGGCAGACTATTCTCAAGGGTATTCTCTTCCGTGTCGTTCTCATCGGCTTCCCGCAGATGATGGTGCTGAGCTTCTGGGAGCTGACAAAGCGCGATTCTGCTGGTCTCGTTGTTCTGGCTATTTTGTCCATGCTCACAATGATCGGCATTCTCGCATGGGCTTCTTCCAAGGTTGTTCGCATCGCGCAACGCTCCATCGCTATGCACAAGAACCCCGCCTACATTCTCTACTCGGACCCTGTGGCGCTGAACAAGTGGGGCTTCCTCTACGTTCAGTTCAAGGCTGCCGCTTACTGGTTCATCATTCCATGGCTTGGATACCTCCTCATCAAGGCCATGTTCGTCGGTCTTTCCCAGGGCAGCAGCAAGGTCCAGGGTATTGCCATTGTCATCATCGAGGCCGCTCTCCTCGTCTGCGTTTCAGTCCTTCGCCCGTGGATGGACAAGAAGACCAACGGGTTCAACATTGCCATCGCCGCCGTCAACTTCCTCAGCGCCTTCTTCTTGCTCATGTTCACTGAGATTTTCAATCAGCCTGTAAGTCACCCAAATCCCATCACAAACATCACGCTAACATCTCTAGCCCATCGTTACTGGTGTCATGGGTGTCATCTTTTTCATCCTCAACGCCGCCTTCGCTCTCATCCTCCTTCTCATGCTTCTCGTCTCGTCTGGATTCGCTCTCTTCACCAAGAACCCTGACACTCGCTACCAGCCAATGCGCGACGACCGTGGCTCCTTCATCAAGTCGCAAACCCAGTTGACCACCGAGCTTGATGCGTTGGGTGCAACTGCCCGTGGCGAGGGTAAGGGTGCTCACCCTGATTACACCACGTCCCGCAGCCGCATCGATGACGATGACGACTACTCTTCTGAGGAGCAGCGACAACTAGCTGCCAAGGAGGGTGGTTTCGGGGAGCACTATGCACCCGCACCTCCTCGAAGTGCAGGCAATGATGGAAGCATCTCTCCAGCACCACCGTCGTTCTACGACCGCCGCAGCCCAGCGCCGTCATACCGACCCGGCAGCAATGGGCAGCAGTACCGTCAGGCCAACAGCTCCAGCCCATGGCAACGAGGTGCAGGATATGAGAACTGACGCCAGAGTGAGCACGAGGAGCAGGTGGGCCAGATTATCGATTCGTATAAGCGCTCCTCGGCCGCTCAGCAACAGCAGCAACAACAAAATCAACAAAACAGGTCATGAGCTATCTATGCGTTTTGTGCATATCTTGGGCATCCATACCAATATACTGTAATCATCAATCGAATTGGGCTTCACATGGAATAGTGCAAACGGCGCGACCATACCCTTACCATTATGAAAGGCGGCGTTCATGCTTGGTTTCTCTGCATCCAATTGGACAGGGATGTACCTTTTTCGCTTCTTTCTGCGCGATCAGCATGGAGGAGGGTAATGTTACCAGTATATTCATACCGCATATACGTAATCTTTCTTTCCTCCTGCATCTGTTTTGTTCTTTCCTTGCGTATGGGTTATCTGGGATTTTTTTTTCCTTTGTTCAAACTGGGCGCATCGATAGGTATCAGCGTTCCTTCTTTGATCAAGCATGCGTGCGCGCATGCTACGCTGCTGCGGCGAGCTGAGAGCGGAGAAGAGATAGAGTATTGCAGAGAAGAAATCAATCATTCAAGTTCATTGCACCGACGGCCCCTAATGTGACTTGTTGGCTTTAGCCTATCGGTAATTTGTTGACCGGGACATTGCAAAGCTTTGCATAGGGGTCTGATGATGCGGTACCCAAGGGCTTGTTACAAGCCCCACTCTTGTGCATGGCGGCTATCGCGAACGATGGATGGTGAGGTGTCAAATCTCGCTTGTCCCCTCTGTGCATTCCTCATGCGGAGCGTATAATTTTTCTTCTATGCCCGTGTGGGGGTTGAGATGGATACTGAACGGGCGAGTGGCTTGCTGATCGCCCGATGCGCAGGTGCAGACACGATAGTTCCCGTAGGTTCCGCCATGGGTCTACATGACGCAAACCCGCGACCACCGCACACACTTGGACTTGGACTCGATAAGCTCACGTTGTTTCCAACCCTTAGTCTGAAGTTTGAAAGTACGACGACGTCAACGAGAATTGCTTTATTGGTCTACCGGCATAAGGCATCCGGGATAGTTCACGAGGCATGCGGCAGCGGAGAGAAGACCCATTTGCCCCGGTTTTTCCTGCTGGCTGCCCTCTGATGACAGAAGATCCATGACGATGATGGCCACGGTGCGTGATGACTCTTTCGTCGCCGATGACAAAGAACTCTCCACTTGCCAGGCCACGATCATCGGCGCCCCTCATCTACAACGTCAGCCGCAATCAGACTTGCCCTCGGTCAGGACGGCATTCAAACGACACACCAGCATCTGAGCCAACGATAAGCTAGCAACAACCCACGATAGCTCCACTTGCTCTCCGCAGTCTCATGACTTTGCTAATCGCGCAGCTAAACTCCACTTGCAACGGCCTGCCAACGACGCAAATTTGTCGTCACAATTTCGCCGAGTGAAGATCGCGAGCCTCAGAGTTTTTTCTTGTCGAGGGTGCCCAAGCTGTGACACGCACGTAGGGTAGGGGAGGGCAGGGCAGGTAAACCGCAGACAAAGGCGAACCCCCTTCTGGGAATGGCGACGTCCCGCAGCCCAATCAAACGACGCACGTTCCCACGAGGCTGGTTACTGATTGGGGAACCGAGGCTAGGGCTGCGGCACCCACTCTGCACTACAGCCATTAGCCAGGCGCGATGATAACCCGGGTAGGCAAGACGTGTGAATGGGTACGCTTCTGGAATCCACCCATCCGCTTCCCAAGGAGCGCATCTCTCTTCTTGTCCCCCTGCGAATCATCTCAATCCAACACTTGAGCTAAGATTGCCCGCGGCTGCCTGCGCGCAGGCCCTGGGTAAGGATCCGATCAGTGTGCCACCCGTCCCCCGGATATTCCGGGGCACAGCCCTTTTTCGTTGCTTATAGACCGTTCGCAACTCCGACTACTTTTTCCGATCTTCCTTCTGATACAGTACCAACTCCCTTTTTTTCCATCACTGCGGGTAGTCCGCGCGTACCGCTATTCTTTTACCGTTTCCAAACATGTTTTGTCCCTATTAGTTAGGTCGTGCTCAAGTGTATCGGTGGATCCATCTTCTTATCTCTTGTACGATTACTTGTAGCACTACTTCCTATCTGGCTTCTCTTTGTTGAGTCGATTCATCCGATTCCGGACCCAAGTTTGGGGCGCCTTGATAAAACAAGACACCTTCCTGGTTTTTCCTTTGCACCCATCCCCCTCTCTCAATTTTCTAGAATCCTGTCATTGTTTCGCCTCGTTTCTTGGGGTCCGCTGTACAACCTTACATCCGCATTGTGTTTCAAGATTCAGCAGCAAGGCTTTGACAAGTATCACTGTGCGGTTACAGTGTGCGGGCTTAGTGTATCAGACTCGAGAACTGTCAAGGAACGGATCGTCCGACAACAAAATGGCGATTCTTGTACAATTTACCTCCCCTTCAAGGGAAGAACCGTCGAGGTCTCAACAGCCATCATCGACAATCACAGACAAGAGACAACAGCCACAACTTCACGTCGATACGGAAAGCACGCCAAGAAAAGAATATAACCTTTCTGTCCCTGAGAAGCAATCGAGACCGGTTGCCGTGCGCACTCTTTCCACACCACCGACTTCCCCAACGAGGCGCCGTTCTTCAACCATGGGTGCGCAAGACACTCGCATACTTCATGATAGCGGTGCTCTTACCCCTCCGGGCACACCAAAAAAGGCATCACATTCCAAGAGCAGCTCAACATCGTCCGACTTTCTCAGCTCATTATCCAACCTACGACGTGGAAGTTCAGTTTCATCAATAAGCCGCCCTCGCCTGTCATCATTAGATAGCACGACACAACCCGGCAGCACCGAACTCATCACGTTTCCCCACCATCTAACAGACTACCAAATCCTCACCGATGATCGTGGTCGAAAGAAGGCAATTGGCGAGGGCGCATGGAGCAATGTATACCTCGCCAGTCCCTGCCCTCCTGCACTAACAACCCCCCAAGCTCCATCGCAAACAGCGTGCGGACCCGAAATGACGCCGCCACTGACCCCCGTGCGAAGCGCAGACGCCAGTCTCACTCCGATGCCCTCAACACCAAATCTCTACGCCGTCAAAGCCCCCGCCATGACCAGCGCGAAAAAAGTTCTCAACGCCGAAGCACGGATCCTATCCTACCTGTCGCGCTTCCCCTCTGCAGAAACGCACATTGTTTCTTACTACGGCCTGGACGCGCGTACGGGCTCGCTTCTTCTGCGGGCCATGGACGACACGCTAGAAGGATGGATAGAAAAGCATCTCAACACGCTCTCCGAACCGGCGCGCACGGAGAAGCTAGTCACCATGTTCCCGCGGCTGGCCCTCTCCCTCATCAACAGTCTGATATGGGTGCAAGACAAGAACTGCACGCACGCTGATATCAAACCATCCAACATCCTCGTCTCAACTACGTCGTCGCCACCATCATCATCTGAAGTGCCCGTACCAGTCTACTCAGACTTCTCCTCCTCCCTGCTCTCCCTACCTAGCACAACAATCGAATCCAGCGCCTCGCCCCTCGGCGCGGGGACATGGGATTACCTCGACCCCTCTCTCCTGTCTTCGTTGAATACCGCGCTGCCATCTGCGGCCTCGGATCTCTGGTCCCTGGCTATCACCCTGCTGTGCGTTGTGCTCGGCGCCTCGCCGTATGACGCTTTTCGGCAGAATAAATTTCAGCAGAGGGAGATGATCAGGAGTGGGTGTCCACTGCAGTGCATGACATATGGCGACCAGGGCATCAGGAATTTGCAGCGTGTTAAGGCGCTGTCGCAAGGATTGGGCTTCGATGTTGCGGGGTGGTTTGCGATGGTGTTGGTAAGGGGGCAGAGTGGACGCGTGGGTGTTGAGGTTTGGAAGGGCGAGTTGGAGGGTTTGCTGGGCGGAGTGTGAAGGGATGTGTGGGGTTTTACTTGGTGCTTGTTGGTGCGGTGCACCGTCCCGTCTTGCAGTTGTTGTTGGTGTTCTTCTTCTTTCTAAATGACTTTTTTTGTTTGCCTGAACGGGTGTGCAGGAAGCCTTTCTTTCGTTAGATACCCCCCCCCCCCTAGTTACTATTATATCCTTGTATCCTTATGCCTTTCCATCTTCTTACAGCTTGCTTGTATCATCTCTCATTTTCGCAATCTTTAGTCGCACGCCTGTATTGTATTGTATTGTGTGCATTACCCCTTTCCCCAGCCTACTGGGCATGCTTATCGCAATAAGAGATTCTGCAATGAATTCACTCCCTCTTTCTGACATACCTTACTTTAGATACATGTTTACCCAGCAGCACTGCAAATATTCCCTGTCAAAGAAACCTACTTCGTCTTCGCTTTCGCCTTCACTTTGTTACACCAACACTGCGTTCTCCGCATTCACCACTGCGCGCATCATGCGTTGTATTATGTACTCGCTTCATGGGTGCGAGTGTTAGCGCTCTGATTGATCAATGATAGCAGTCAGTCCGTGGTGATGCATTCATTAGACTCAGGCCCGAGTAAACGAATGGATTGGGCTACGTCGTACTCCCGTCGCTTGAGCTTGAAACTGTTTCTTTTGCTGGATTTGGAATGTCAAGGGAAGTCGTTGTACCAATGATTACACTGGGTTCAAAATTGAGAGAGAGAGAGAGAGAGAGCAGCGTAACCGACGAGAGACATGTATCTCGATACATGCACGTCTGTATAACCCACGCAGTACCACAAGCCAAACCCATACCCTGCAAGATCCCACTTCCCAGCCAACAATCACATTGTCATTCCCCCATGTTTCCAGCACTGTCACACGCAAGCTTCCCATGGTGGACTGACCTTTGTTCTCGTGCGCGTGTAGCAAGCGCAGTGTTCCTCCAGTTGCAAATATAAACCGCAGTCCAGCTCGCTCACCGCAGAAAAAAAAAGCACCCCTCTCCAGATCAGACTGCATTCCCTTGAAACATCAAAGTCAACTGCACTTTTAACACCGAAAAAAAAATAACAACAACAGACTCCAGCACCAGCAAGATGTCCGAGAGAGCAACAAAACCAAGCCTCATCGGCCTCTACGGCGTCTCGGGATGCGGAAAGTCGTACCTATTCCAGCAGCTCCAAGACACCGGCCCGCAAAGCTTCGCCTTCTTCGACGGCTCCGCACTACTCGACCAAGTCGTCCCGGGCGGCCTATCTACCTTCAAAACCCTGACACCGTCGCAACAAACAGCCGCGCGCTCGATGGCCATCAGCCTCGCGGCACAGGCGTGCCAGGCCAGCGGGAAAACAGGCGTGATAGCCGGCCACTACATATTGTGGGACGCCGAGCAGGGCGAACTACAGAGAATCGACACGGAACAAGATTGGTTGACGTACACACATATCGTGTACTTAGCCGTCGACGCAGCCACGCTCGCACAACGCAGGGAGAATGATAGAACGAGACAGCGAGATGACGTCTCCATTGAGATTCTGCGCCAGTGGCAGCAGCGCGAGATGAACGAGTTGAGGCGCGTTTGCCGGGAACGCGGTGTCCTGTTCACGGTCATCGGTGGGCAAGAGTCTGCGAGTGGGGAAGACAGCGTCGAGCGTCTCGCTAGTCTACTGAATGATTTCCGCGCCTGTGGTGAGGAGGCGAATAAAGGGGCTGTTACTCGCGCTGTGGATGAAGCTGTGGACGGAATGCCTGGCAGTGTCGATACCGTTTTTCTCCTCGACGCAGACAAGACGCTCGCGCCTGTGGACACGGGGCATCTTTTCTGGGAAATCGTTGGTGTGGGAAGTAGTGACGAAGAACAAGGGGGTACGACTGTATCCAGCATTTTCAAGGAGCTGGGGTACTCGTACTTTTCTTTCCGGCAGGCTACGCTGTTGTATGAAGAGCGGGCATCCGAGTTCGACGCCGTGTGCGAGGACGTGGCAGGGAAAGTCGAGCTGTATCCCGAAATGCTGGAGCTGCTGAGGCGGGTGGCGGACACGCCGCATGCGGGCGCTGTGGTGGTGACGTGTGGCCTGCGCGCTGTGTGGGAGAGAGTTCTACAGCGGTACGACATGCGCAATGTCAAATTCATCGGCGGTGGCCGCGTCGCAGACGGGTACGTGGTGACCGGGTCGACGAAAAAAGACGTCGTCGACATGTTGCATTCAAGGAAGAAACGCGTTGTAGCCTTCGGTGACAGTCCGCTCGACGTGGCCATGTTGACGGCTGCAGACAGCGCGTACATTGTCGTCGGCCCAGAGTCCAACAGGAGTAAATCCATGGACAACGCCCTCCGCACCGCGATACATGAAGACGGCCTCTCCGCGCTTCAAATCCTTCTTCCAACCCCCAGTTCAAGCCCTACCATATCCCCCCACTCCCACCGTCTCGATCTCGGCATCCTCCCCACCACAGTCTTAGACGAAGCAGAACTCTCCTTCCTCCTCCACCGCCCCAACCCCCCCTCCCGCATCATCCACGCCACCGATACCCCTGGAGCAAAACTCCTCATGACACCCACGCGTGACGCCCGACTAACCTCGCACACGCTGCGCGCAGCGCACCACCGCATCGGCTTCTACCTCGCCACCTCGTACCTCAGCGCCGTGCTCGGCCTCGAGGAAATCAGCATCCCGCACGTCCAGGGCAACATGACGAGCGGCCACCGCCTGCGGCACGAAAAAGCCACGTTGATCATCCCGCTCATGCGCGGCGGCGAGCCCATGGCTTTCGGCGTCAGCGAAGCTATGCCGCTGGCTGGTTTCGCGCATGCGAAGGCCTTTGAGGATGTCGATCCGAGGAACTTTGACGGCGTGCGGACCGTTGTGCTGGTGGATTCTGTAGTTAATACTGGGGGGTCTGTTGTCGAGTTTGTGGCGCAGCTGAGGAGGAAATTGCCGTTTGTTCGCGTTGTCGTTGTTGCGGGCGTGGTGCAGGAGGATGCTGTGGTTGTCAAGGGGAGTGAGGTGGACGATCGGTTTGCGGAGATGGTGAGGGCGGATCAGGGGCTGTGGGTTGTTGCGCTGAGGCTGTCTGCAAATAGGTATAAGGGGAGGGGTGGGACGGATACGGGGCATCGGCTGTTCAATACAACGAGGTTGGACTGAGAGGGGCGGCTAGGTGTGGAAGGGGGAGGGGGGTTGTGGTGTGCAATGGATATGCTGGCGATGTAGATGGGAACACTGTGAGAAGCGTTGAGAATTGGGGAGAAATGGACGAAAGCGCTATGAGGGTGTACCTTCGCGCAAGAAACTATGAACAACTCACTACACCATTCCAGACATCAACGACCTCATACTCATGTAAAAAACTACTCAGTCCCTCTAGCCCACGCCGGTCCCTACACCGACTCATTCGGCGGTTCGGGACACATTGGCGGCGCCGCACTCGGTTCCTTGGGCGGAACCTCTCTCTCCCCCTGCACACGTTCCGCTTTGACAAAGACCGGAATCACACCGCCCGTCTCAAGCGCAAATTTCTGTTCCCAGGTTAGCAAACACAAGTCCCCACATCCCAGATCTCTCAATCCACAACTTACCCTATGTCCAATTGCTTCTAGAATACTCCCAATGGCGCCAGAGTGGCTCGTAAGCGAAAGGAACACGTTCGCATCAGTAGCGAAGATGTCATCGAGGAACGTGGCAAGTCGGTGCCGTCGTGCGGTGGTGGGTTCGCGGTAGTCTGCTTCCCAGAGGGGATCGGGGTCTGAGAAGCCTTCTTCAAACGTGAGATGAGGGAAGGTGGGCTTGAGATAGGAGAGCGTGCTGCGACGGTCGCAGGTGTGTACGCCCAAGGCCTCACGGAGGAGTTCTTTGATAATGGGTTTGTATGGTTTTTCAGTGGGAAGATCGAGACCCTGGAAGGAGAGATCAGCGGTTTCGATGGTACCTTTGGTTGTGGAGTTAGTATATGGTGAAGGTGGGAAGATGTGAGCGAGACGTACGGGTTAGAGGTGAGACGTAGTAGGTTTCTGGAGCTGGGATGCCGAGCGGAAGCTGCGAGGCCCATAGTTTGTTTACGTCTCTTGCTTGGTCTTGACCGGTAGTTGTGAGGTTGGCGTCTGACCATGTGATGCCGTCTGCGCCGTCTAGAGCTGACCAGTAACACTGGTATTTTTAGTGATGCCATTTCAATACACGCAATCGACTTGAAACATGGAACGAGAGTGGTAACGTACATCCCAGGCCTTGGTCCCATACTTGGTCTCAGCGACATTATGCCAGCCCTGTCCATGACGACCCAGGAACAACACTTTGAAACTCTCATTCTCTTTCTTCGCGACCTCCAGACTGCGCACATGATTTTCAAAGCGCTTCCAAAGCAGCTCTTTATCGTCGGAGTCGGTGGAATAAGATCGCTCGATCAAGCCAAAGTTGGACTTTTTCTATCCACTTCGCGTTAGCACGACCACACTCTACTCCGCACCAGGATCGCTGAACCGCAACGAGGCAGAGGTGGTGGTTAGTTCACGTGTAGATCAAACAGCACATACAAAATCAAACGTCTTGTCGTCTGTCTCATCTTCACTCTGCATGAAAGACCCCTTCTGCACTGTGTACTTGAAGTGGAAATCTTGCTGCATATCACCACCAACGGCCACTCCACCTTCATGGCCGGACGTGCTCATGCTGAAGTAAAATAGAGATATCAAAAAGATGGATAGTAGAAAAATGGGTCTAGTCGATAGATTAGCAGGTCACAGGTGGGCGATGACGCGTTGGGACGTTGTTTACATTGGTATACCGATGCCGGAGATTCTAGACTTTAGAGTGTTTGAAGGAATAAGCATAACGTGTAGGGATGGTTTAGGTTATCATGTTTCTTGCCCAGAAAGGAAAGGCGGTGGGCGCGTTGTGTAGGAAGGAGACGCGGTACAAGGTAGACGACTGCGATGAGCGTCGCTAGCGTTGAACGGGCCAATCACGTATCTGAGCCTCGAAACGGCCAGGTGTTCTGAGTTATGTGATGGACTGTTTTCTCTACGTTATCAACACTCTCGTTAGGTCAGTTTCTATCGATTCATGTGCTGCAATCGATAGTCGTTGCATAGAACGCAATGTGACGTCAAGGCTGTATGTGATGAATGAAGCATGGTTGGTAGAATTGTGGATTTTATCTAGCGTCTAATGTCGCTCAGTACAAGCTAGCTATCGGAGCCTGTGCGGTACAGACTACGTCGTAGCTATGATACGCTTCCCGTCACAAAGGTTTATACCGTGATATCCATCAAACGCCCGTCCCAAGCCCGCTAATCCAGAAGAAATTTGATGCAGCTTTCGCCGCATTCCTAAGCCACTACGTGCGCTGTTAGATTATAGCCTGAGGCGTTCCAGCACCCAGGCTACGATTCAAGCAGAGATGCGCTCATTTCTTCTTGTTCGGGAACTTGGGCTGTCCAATCTTGTCACCCCGTAGGATGACGTTGAGCACGCGCTCCATAGTTCCAAGCAGCTTCTGGTCCGGTGTGGCGGTACCGCGCTCAAAGTCTGCGATGATGGTGGGTGTGCTGTTGCACTTTGTAGCCAGGTCCTTCTGTGTCATTGTGGTGCCCTTGTCGTTCTTCGCCTCAGAGCGCGCCTTGGAGATGGCCTGACCGACTACGGTGCCAACAGTCTTGGGCTTCACGATGTCGTCGGAGCGGTCGACTTTGGTGAGGCGCTGGCCTTCTGATGAAGCGCCCTGTGGAACAATTGTCAGCATTGTCGGAGTGAACTGTGGGAAACCCGAAAATGTAATCAAAGCAACTTGGGCGTTCAGACACTTACAGCGTTGGATGAAGCGTACTTCTTCTCCGTGGCAACGATGCCACCGCTTCGCTGGGCTGCGTTCAAAGCTGACTTGCCCTTCACTACCGTCTCGCGAGGTCCAGCGGGGCCGCCACGGATGCGGCTGCCAATCTTCGTAACAGAGTTCCAGTCGTCAGACATTTTGATTATGGGTTTGATGAAGAGAGTTGGGCTTGGTGTCGAAGGCTGTGAGGGGTGTCGTCTGCGTAAGCGGGTTGTTGTCCCGTTCTATTCGTTTGCGCGTCGGTTAAAGAGGCAGCAAACGTGGAATGGGTATAATGGAAGGGTTGAGTATGAAGAGTGGCCAAGTAAGGCGAACTGGACTTTTGCTTATGTAGAGGCCCAAAGCAATATGAGGCCGCGATGAGTCGAAGCGGCAGGTGAGGTCACCGCCACGCGCTAGGCTCGCTTAGGTCAGGGTCTCTCGAAGCTTCCATGCTCGCATTTCAGCTGCAGCCCTTCTTCAGCCCTTCCTTCATCCAACCACTGACACCTTGCCGTGGCTGACGCGAGACACTCACTGTGTGTCACACAGCTCACGAAATGTGTCTTCTTCACACTGGCGATGATATGCAGCCTTCGCACCATGGATTCTCTGTAGGAAAAGTTTGCAGCTCATAGTCTCGACGTCTTCGGAATTTTCATTTCGACGAACAAGCGCCTCTAGGGTACACGATGCGCACCCTTGATACAGAACAACCTCTTCAGTATACGTCGTCCTTCCTTCTCGATGATGGACTCGTTTGTCAAAAGCAGGAAGATCAATCACCAACCCGGTCCAAGCCCTTTGCTTGTACTATTGACCTAATGCTTGGGCGTCTGCTCCTCTTCCGTGGACAGGCGCTGGTGCTTGGAGCGGGACACTACGTAGCTAAATATCATCGTGTTCCATCACCGGACAACATCTCAAGCGAATTATTCATGTGAAGTATTCATTGTTGAGCTCTTGCGCTCAGATGCTTGCATCGTGTCTACATGCTCTGATAGCTCATGAACTTTTTGACAAAGGCTCGTCTAGAAATCGACAAGCACCCAACCAACCGCCGGAACGCCATTGCATGCATGCAGCCATATCGATTCGTATCGTCCGCATCTTTCATGTCCGAGAAATACATTACAAGTTCGCTTGCGCGACCTCCCGCTCAACCTCGTACATGAAGTCAAAGTACGGCTTGTCAAAGTGGTGTACACGAACGTATCCGTCCTCTCCTCCACTGCAGTAGCTGGTTCCTTGTGGGTGTACGGCGACATAGTTGAGGGGTCCGAAATGACCACGCACGCGACCGATTTCCTCCATGAAGATCTTGTGGTAGAAGCGGGCTTCGAACTTTCCTTGGCGCGCCGAGGTGGTTGTGACGTCCATGGCTGCTTGTCCTCCACCGAGGATAACGTAGTCCTTTACCGGTGTGATTGCGGCCGAGTTCAGCGGTGTGTCTGCAACGTATGACTTGAGAACGTTGAGCTCTTCGACGTCGACAAGCTAGCCTGTGTTAGCGTTGTGAAGTAACTTGGGCACCAGATTCATGTACCTTTGCGGTCTTGTCCTTGCTTGCTGTGATGAAGTATGTCCTGTCGGGAGACCATTGGATGTCGGCTACGCTTTGTCAGTTCCCATCCTAAACCCACGCCTGTGCAGGACCACTCACTGATTTGCATGTCTGGCTCGTGAACGTCGTAGTTGGAGCTGAGGAGCTCTCCAGTCTTTCCATCCCATTGTGTCACTGATCCGTCCTCGTGTCCACTGATGATGTATTTTGCGAGGTATGAGAAGCCGGCGACGGTGGCCTTGGACTCGTCGCAAACGATCCTGAGCAGCTGCTCATCTGACTGTTGCGCCTCTGGGTCGGGGTTGATTTCGTAGACGCAGATGGTAGAGAGATGCCCGGATCGCTTCTCAGTCACACCGAGCAACTGCCGGCCATCGGGGGAGAACTCGCAGCGCTTGATACTGGTGTTGAACTCCCAGGTGTGGAGGAGCTTGCCGGTCTGAACGTGCCATAATCGCATCGTGTTGTCGGCGCCACCGGTCGCAAGTAGCTCAGAGGATGGGTTTACGTCGACGGTCCATAGCGCTCCCTGATGTCCGTGGTATGTTCCTATCCGCTCGCCGTTGTGTGAATCTGCGTCGCATCAGTTTCTATCCCCTCTCTCCTTATCATGGTTGTGTACTAACACCAGGCGCAGACGACGTGGTCCTGAAAATTATTAGCCACCTATAACTCCAAGACTGGCGGATCTTCGTACCTTGGAGACGGAGAAAATAATATCGCCATCTGGGTTGTACTGCCTTTCGTCAGTGTGTGCGTTCCCCGCCATTATGCACCGCGCATGCATACCTTGACCTGCGTGAGGGCGCGCTCGTGTCCGGAGAGAAGAATCGGCTTCATTTTTGCGGTATGTGGATGTGGAGGCGGGGTGGTGTGTCGGCTTATATGGTGCGGGCGGCGTCTTCGAATTTCGGGTGACTCTTTTGCATATCGACGTTCGGCGGGCGAAGTGGGCTGCTTGGCACTAGCCGACTAGTGTGGCGCATCCCGCACCCTTGGATCGACCGTTCCAGTACCGGACATCATCACAGTTGACTCAGACCTCTCAACACTTACCAGTAAATTCTAGAAAGGCCTTCACGAGAGGGATACAAACCGGCTCTGGCGTAGGCTGGGAATGACTCAAAACACGATCAAATGGGGCTCCCATGACGAGACGAAACCAAGCTGCGCACACCGGAGACGTAGGGTAGGGCATTCAGGCGGGCGTTGTTTGTGACTCACAACTGGCCATCGATACAAGTAGGTATTTCGTCAAATTCATACATCT
This sequence comes from Stemphylium beticola, assembly GCA_029100535.1. Classification (NCBI taxonomy): domain Eukaryota; kingdom Fungi; phylum Ascomycota; class Dothideomycetes; order Pleosporales; family Pleosporaceae; genus Stemphylium; species Stemphylium beticola. The sequence goes on along the minus strand of JARBXR010000001.1, from coordinate 119,888 downwards.
TGGTTCTTTCTGGCGGTTGGTTTATCGATTGGCTTTATGATTCATCTCGCCTATGACCACCCTTCAGTCATTCCATCTACCTCTTTGGCGGCTTGGACCCTGGAAACTTCTAGCCGTGTGGCTCTGTTTCATTAGGGAAAGAATAGTCAGACAGTAGTCAGCAGAACGTCTCATGGCCTTTCCTGTCCCGTCTGCAAGGCCTCCACTTATACCATTCGAGACATCCTAGATATCAGTCTGCATCTGCCAATCTTTCCATCTTCGTCCTCTTTATTCTTCTCTTAAGCAATGTCCCGCACATGTAATCAGGTGGCAGATAAAACGACGTCGTTTGGGCGTTGAAAAATGCAACATCTCCATCGTAAACGAATAACCCCAAACCCGAGAGTGCCTCATTTCTTGATATGACACAGCTTCGAAGATAACGCATTTCTGGTTTCTCTAATAGTGTTGTCTGTCGCTCTCGACATTGACCAGTCACTTCCACCTCGTATGTGCGCTTCTTGCTTGCCCGTTTGCCCTGCGTGCGGTCTTGGCGCAAACGCGCTCCTGCTCCCAGCTGGAGCCTGACAAGGCCACAACACCTCGTCGCGCCTTCGAGATCAACCGTGAAGCTCATCGGGCACCGGAAGAAATATCATACACTACTCTTTTGGTATGCCGACGACAGCGACGCGCACTTCTCAATATCAATCATGTCTTCCGCTTCACATGACACCACCCTCATTGCCGCACTGGCAACGCTTGACCCCCTAGAACCCAATAGATATATCATAGCTTTGGGTCCGGGTAGTGAGCAGTTCATCGGCTCCCCCAATGGTTACGTCGCGTAAGACCGAAAAGGGAATCGTTAAATTATCCATTCGCAGCTGATCATCTTCCAGTACGTATATACCACCGAGCTTTCTATCGAAGATATCTTCAGGAACTGTCAAGAAAATTACATGGGCTTCCTATGGCTGCAACCCCGAGTCATTCTTTTTCGGATATGAGCTGCAAGATGGAAGATACACATTTGATATTGGTCCCCGTGTCCCACAAGCGTTGCAATCGTTTGTCGATGACATTAGCGTATCAGAAGACTTGCGATCACGCCTGCGCGTGCAGTATGGAGCCAACGAGTCTTTTGTGGCATGGTCAAGGACGACCTGGATATGCTCAAACCTTCCGCCCGAGCTTGACTTCATGTTGCAAGTACATCACGCTCATGCACATTTCACCATGGTTCTAACACTGTCTTAGGTGTTATGCCAGTTCTAGCCCGCGCACGGCGGCCAACGGTATAACTACAGGGTCACTCAAGAAAGGCACTCTAAATAACGTTCAATGGCATACCAGTGGATCATATTTCGTCAAAGCAGGCAACGGTTATGTATGGAATTGTACATCGAGTGTCATGCACAATGCGTGGAGCGACATGTGGAAGAATCTGAGTAGTGATGAAAAATCACGCGCCATCAGCTCGGATCTTGCTGTAAGTACCGCATACCTATCACTGCATTCTCGCTGACATTTCCAGTATGTTTTCATTAGCCCATACGCAAGCGAGGGAGACACGTTCGCGCTCATCAAACAGCAATCGCCGGGTCACGAACCGCCATTCATCGTTCATTTTGAGGGAGAGCCCATCCACTCCAACCTCGACCAGGACCGTGCATTTGCCGCTGCAAACGCTCCTCCACCTACATCAGACACCGAAAGTAGTTCTGATAGCACACCGTCTTCGAACTCGGTCGCCGAAAATGGTGTGACTGGTCCAGACCAACGAGTCCAACCCACGACCGCGAAGGAAGAAGCTGCTCCATCCCGAGGTGCAACTAGCAAGAAGGCTGGGCGCCCACATCCACGCGATGAGAATGAGTTAAACCTTAAGAAAGGTAAAAGAGTTACGATTGTGGAAGACATAGGACGTGACTGGTATATGGCAGTCAATGCGAGAGGCGTCAAAGGCTATGTCCACGGCTCCTGGCTCAACTTTGACGACCGGAAGGTGCAAAGAAACGACAAGGCAGCATACCTACAGTTCAAAGACGACATGGAGAGGCTACTCGTACCCGGTGGGCTGCACGACTTTCTGGTCATGGCAGACTATGTCAACACGTGCGAGAAGGTTGACTGTAAACAACGAAAGGAAGATCCATCTTTGTTGGGAATTTGCATCCACGACTTGGGCACATTGCTATCAGCATCTGACAACTATTCCTACGAGTGGCTGAAGGAGACACGCAACGTTTGGCATCCGGATAGATTCGCGCGGTTCTGCCAACCCGACCGAGCAGAACGCCTGAAGCTCATGGCCGAGCAAATGTTTGTAATGTATGGGCTTCTCATGGAGATGGAGAAGATTCGGACTTAGGGCTGGAAGACGGAGCGGTTCCGATAACCTGATTCGATGAGGTGCCGGGCACTATTCGTGTGCAGAGCGGATCCGGGTACACCACGTTTGTATTTCATTCATCACTACCGAATGATCAAGAAAATACAACGATATTGTGAGGGGTTCCGGTTGTTCCAGGGCTAAAGATGCAAAAAGAAATACGCGAGCAGCTGTTTGGAGCCACTAGGTCGGGCGTAGATGCAAGCATGAAAAAGATGATTGGCCCCGATAGTGATGTGCTGGGTCAATTCGCGAACAACGATGGCGTTGCATAGTTTCCCCATTCCGACGCAGGACCCTGAGTGTACGTAATGAGGCAGACGCGAGTCGCGGAGCAGAAAGTTTGGCGTCGGCGTGCTCTGAGCTTTTTCCGGGGGCTCTCAGTGCTATCGCACGCGCCAGACTGAGTCATTTCAAACATTCATAGAAATGCGTGTATCACCACATCGCGCCATATACACTAGACTTGGAAAAGATACGCAGATTCGGTCGGCAGGATGATGAAAGTGTATCCGATTCGCGGCGGGCGTGTTGGTGTTCTCACCCGTTGCTTTCCGCAAGCTACAGCTACCCCGCCGAGAAAATATTGGTGCACGACATCACCTCGCCAACTATATACTGTCGTGAAGACAGCTCCTTCTGCAAGGCACTTCTCCAGTACGCGCTTCACTATGGCCGGACAGAAGATTGACGGTACCGCCATTGCGAAGAGCATCCGCGAGAAGCTGGGTGCGAAGATCAAGGAGAAGCAGGCGAAGAACTCGCGGTACAGGCCGAGTCTGAAGATTGTCCAGGGTGAGTCGCGTGCCATTGGGGTATACTGAGGCCTGTGGCGTGCTAATAGAAGATAGTGGGCGACAGGTCAGACTCCAGCACCTATGTGCGCATGAAGCTCAAGGCCGCCGAGGAGGCCAACATCGATTGCGAGCTGGTCCATCTCCCAGAGGACCTGAGTGAGGGCGAGCTCCTCCACAAGATCTACGAGTACAACAACGACCCCAGCGTCCACGGTATTCTTGTGCAGCTGCCCCTCCCGAAGCACATCTCCGAGCACACCATCACATCGGCCGTTGCCGACGAAAAGGACGTCGATGGATTCGGTATCCAGAGCATTGGCGAGCTGGCCAAGCGCGGCGGCAAGCCCCTCTTTACCCCATGCACGCCCAAGGGTGTCATGGTGCTGCTGCAGGAGGCGGGCATCGACATCAAGGGCAAGAATGCCGTTGTGCTGGGACGCAGCGACATTGTTGGCAGCCCCGTCAGCTACTTGCTGAAGAACGCCGACGCGACTGTCACCGTGTGCCATTCGAGGACAGCCGACCTCCCCGATGTAGTTCGTCGTGCAGACATTGTCATCGCCGCCATCGGAAAGGCGCAATTCGTCAAGGGAGACTGGCTCAAGCCCGGTGCCGTTGTCATTGATGTTGGCACCAACTTCATCCCAGATGACACCAAGAAGAGCGGCCAGAGGCTGGTGGGAGACGTCGACTACGAGTCGGCCGTCGAGGTCGCATCGCACATCACACCTGTACCGGGAGGTGTCGGTCCCATGACCATTGCCATGCTGCTACAGAACCTCGTCGACTCTGCCGACGCGACCTTTGACAGGCAAAAGAAGCGCAAGATCTCTCCCCTCCCCATCCGCATCGAAGACCCCATCCCCTCCGATATCGCCATCTCGCGAAAGCAACACCCAAAGCAAATCACTACCGTCGCCAAGGAGGTGGGCATTCTGCCCCACGAACTCGAGCCATATGGTGCTACAAAGGCCAAGGTCGATCTGTCGCTGCTGAAGCGCCTTGAGCACCGCCGGAACGGCCGATACATTCTCATCGCTGGTATCACGCCCACGCCGCTCGGAGAGGGCAAGTCCACAACCACCATTGGTGTAGCACAGGCTCTAGGTGCGCATCTCGGCAGGATATGCTTCGCCAATGTGCGCCAGCCCAGCATGGGACCTACCTTTGGTATCAAGGGTGGTGCCGCTGGTGGAGGATACAGCCAGGTCATTCCCATGGACCAATTCAACCTCCATCTCACTGGTGACATCCACGCCATCACCGCCGCGAACAACTTGCTCGCTGCTGCTATTGAGACGCGCATATTCCACGAGAACACTCAGAAAGACGCTGCACTGTTCAAGCGCTTGGTACCAGCCAAGAAGGGCAAGCGCGAGTTCGTGCCCGTCATGTTCCGCCGTCTGAAGAAGCTTGGTATCGACAAGACCAACCCAGATGATCTGACCGAGGAGGAGATTAGCAAGTTCGCCAGACTAGACATTGACCCTGAGACCATCACCTGGAGACGTGTGCTCGATGTCAACGACAGGCATCTGCGCAAGATCACCATCGGCCAAGCACCAACTGAGAAGGGCCAAACCCGCGAGACTGGCTTCGACATCTCCGTCGCCAGCGAGTGCATGGCCATCCTCGCTCTTAGCAAAGACCTTTCGGACCTTCGCGAGCGCCTGGGTCGCATGGTCGTAGCCAGCTCCCGCGCTGGTGACCCCGTCACTTGCGACGACATTGGTGCCGGTGGCGCCTTGACTGCTCTGCTTGTTGATGCCATCAAGCCCAACATGATGCAGACACTTGAGGGTACGCCCGTGTTTGTTCACGCTGGTCCGTTCGCCAACATCAGTATTGGTGCTTCATCAGTCATCGCAGACAGGCTTGCGCTCAAGCTGGCTGGTACCGAGCCCGACGAGGACCACGATGCGCAAACCGGTTTCGTCGTCACCGAGGCTGGCTTCGATTTCACCATGGGTGGCGAGCGCTTCTTCAACATCAAGTGCCGATCTTCTGGCCTTGTCCCCGACACCGTTGTCATCGTGGCAACTGTCCGAGCCCTCAAGAACCACGGTGGCGGTCCCGACATCAGCCCCGGTGCTCAACTTCCCGAAGTATACCGCACCGAGAACGTCGACATCCTCCGTGCCGGTTGCGTAAACCTCAAGAAGCACATTGAGAACGCCAAGGCATACGGTGTCCCCGTTGTCGTGGCCATCAACCGCTTCGCCACCGACACCCAAGCCGAAATCGATGTCATTCGCGAGGAAGCCATCGCCGCCGGAGCCGAAGACGCCATCCCAGCTAACCACTTCGCCGAGGGAGGAAAGGGCGCCGTAGACCTCGCCCAAGGCATCATCGCCGCCTCGGCCAAGCCCAAGCCCGACTACAAGCTCCTCTACGACACGTCGAGCGGCACCGTGCAAGAGCGCATGGAAATCATTGCCAAGCGCATGTACGGCGCCTCGGCCGTCGAGTTCTCCGAGCTCGCACAGAAGAAGGTCGACATGTACGTCAAGCAAGGCTTCGGCAACCTACCCATTTGCGTCGCAAAGACGCAGTACAGTCTTTCCCACGACCCCAGCTTAAAGGGCGCCCCAACCGGCTTCACCGTCCCCATCCGCGACGTACGCATGGCCGCTGGTGCGGGCTACTTGTACGCTCTTGCCGCTGACATTCAGACTATCCCTGGTCTGCCCACTGCCCCGGGTTACCTGAACATTGATGTCGACGTTGAGACGGGTGAGATTGACGGCATGTTTTAGATGAGCTGTATGGGGGTGAATCAATGGATGGAGCGTTCAACAAGCTTCCCATTTACGTGAGATGATTATCTTTTGTATGATCAAACGACACGAGGTCTGGCGTTTTTTCTTTGGGCGTCCAAATCGAGGTTAGATTTCAACAAACCATTTCTGGGTGGGAGCACTTATTCAACACGAAATCTGGGCTTAGCATAGCGTTTTTTTCTCACTTTCCTTTCTTTGTATAGTTTCAATCTGGCGAGACTCTTGTGCAGAAGAAGTCTCTTGAATGGAAACCGATTGATACCACGACTGTTCTTTTGCGCTATGAGTGTGATGGTGACAAAAGAGAGAATGGATATCGTTGAGGTATTGATTCGTTGAGCTAAAGGTATAGGCGAATTTGATCATATCATTACTTTAACCGAAAGCATCCTGTACCAGAGGCCCCCCTACCAAAGATGACTACCTCCATCCATAGCATAGCGTACTCGGTGTTTACAAGGTAAGCAGTACAGAGTCTGAGCTGACCTTGGTCTGTATCCTCTAAGATGTACTCGAGTCATGGAGCGAGCAATCTCATGGTGCATGTCGTGAAGTCGTGAAATAGGTAAGTGGGTCTCGTTTACATCATGCCAAGGTCTTCCATGGCTTTGGCATAGCTGTCCCAGTCGGTGAGGGCACCAAGGGCACGGCGCTGGTGCGCACTGAGGAGGGTGAGACCGTAGACGTAACTTGCGTTGACCCATCCGAAGCTGACACGTGTTAGATTTAATTTTCAATGTCGAAGTGCATGTTCGGAAAACCTACCCTTCACGAGGAACACCCTTGAAGTCGCTGCCTTGGTTACCGTACTCGGCTTCGACCCTATGTGGATCTACCTTCCTCGTGACGTCGTACTTCTCCACGACGACGCCGTTGAAGTCGACAAAAGCTTTGGTAACCATGAACAGCCAGCGGTAAGCCAAGCGCTGGGCCTCTGCATCGTATCCGTATCGTTGCATACCCACCCAGGCGAGGATCTGTTGCGGTGCCCATCCAAAAGGATAATCCCACTGTCGGTTAGGGCGTTCAAGACCAACCTTGCCGCGCGACTTTTCGGAACCGGAAACAAGCCCACCGAAGGCTTCGAGCTTAGGTAAAGCCTTCTCTACAAGAATGCTAGCCTGGCGAGGAGTGGCAAGACCAGACCACATTGGCCAGAAAGTCGTGGCACTTTCGTAACCCGTGCGTTCCTTCTTGACTGTGTTATAGTCAAAGTACATGCCGGCTTCTTCGTCCCAGAGATACTTGTCCACTTGCACACGGCGCTTTCTAGCGCGGCGCTCCCATGCGGCAGAGTTCTCGATGTGGCCGGGCTTCATGTCGCCTGTGCAGAACTCGGCTGGGATCTCAAGCTTGTCTCCGAAGTGGTTGCGGATGCAGCGGCCAATGTCGACTTCGTACTTGTATAGCAGCGCGTTGATATCGACAACTGCTAGATCAGCGGCAACCTTTTCGAGACGGTAGGAGGTGTCGTGACCAGATTCACGCACGGCGCGGTCGTGGAGGAAGTAATCGTCGAGCTCAGGTTCGCTGACCTTTTGGTGGTTGTATGCTTGGACGAATTCGCGGAAGGTCATGCCGTGCTTTTCTGCGTACGGCATCAAGATGTGTTCGAAATGAGTGGCTTCCGTCTCGGGAGGCACACCCAACCCACTAGGTCGGTACCTGGTAAGGCCAGTCTCGGGGTCCAGGCGAGGCGCGCTCATCCAGACCGAGTGGTATTCCTTGATGGCAGCAAGAATGGCTTCCCGCAGGAAATCGAGCGCGCCAGGCTCGTGCTTGATGCGCTCGTAGCATCGCAATGCCATATCTGTCAAGAAGGGCGGTTGCGAGCGACATAGGTAGTATGTGCGGTTCGCGTTGAGGATCTTGTTGTAGTGCTTAATCTCGAAGCAAAAGTGGATGACCATGGACTTGACCAAGTCGACACGGTCATTGACGAGTAGGCCAAGGGAACACATGTAGCTGTCCCATCCGTAGACCTCGTTGAAGCGGCCACCCGGGACGACGAAAGGCAAGCCTCTCAGGTCCTTCTTGTTGGTCTCGGGGTCGATCCATTCCTCCATAGCGATTGCCAGGAGACCGGGTGCGTCGTTCAGATCGCGCACATATGTGTCCTTGTCGCATTCCTTGTCCAGCCAGATGACCTCGAGACGCATGTCTGGATGCTCGCGGGCAATGCGAGTGTAGTATTCGTGCTGCTCGGGAGCGCCCTGGGGGATGTAAATGCGCGGATGCGGGTCGTCGGTCCAGTCTTTGGGGTCGACGCCGACCTTTGCAATGTTGGAGCCATCGATGCGGCGGGTGAGGCCATCCCAGAAGGAAAATTGGATGAGGCGGCTGAGGCGGTTCACGGGGTTTTCGTTGAGACGCGATTCGTCGAGGACAATGGTCTTTCGGCCGTAGTCTTTGGCAAGGGTGAGTTCCTGCAGGAGGTTGGAGAGCATGTAGGTGCCGCGGACATCGTGCTTCTTGAAGGCGTTGGAGCCAAGCGTACCGAGAGACAGGGTCTGTGCCATTGTCAGCCATGCTGCACGCAGAACGAAGAGCCACGACAGCCTACCTTGGGCCCCTTGTCGTCGATTGTGATTTGGTAGTTTTGGTCCGAGTCTTCACGCGACAGAAGTTGCTCGAGCGTCTCGTCGACGTTGATCTTGAAGCGACGGGGTTGCAGCGAAATCTCATCTGCGGATGCCTGTCAGCGGGTGGAATTGCTGGGTCGTGGTAGATATCTATGCGCTGGTATGTGAGGTACGTACCGTGACTGATACGCCGCCCAGCAGAGAAGCCCTCGCCCAATGCGGCGTTGCGCGTGGACTGGTCTACATTCTACAGCAATCTCTTAGTGGGGCTGCCAATGGCATAAGGCGGGGGGCATTTCACTCACGGCTGAGTAGGTTCGGGCCCGGGGGTGTTTTTGCGAGTGACTCTCGCCATAGTAAATGTGCGGCGCAGCGTACGGGTCTACCACAGACGAGGTTCGGCGATTTCTCAAGGGTTGCGAGCTCATGCTATGGGGGAGGGAGGACCGAGCCACCAGTCAAGCGAGTGATGTGTTGCTGTGTTGGGGCGGGTGAAGATGGTTGTGGTGCTTGGTGCTTGGACGTGAGGATAGTACTGTCCGGAGTTAGCTAGCTCTGCAAGGAGGCTCATAGAGGCTGGGGTGGGGGCGGGGCGGCACCTTTGTATGAAGATATCGCTGGCTGTAAGAGCGGACAAGACTATGTCACACGACGATATGCTGTAAGGACTAGAACGGGTGACGTATGCGGTTGTAGGATTGGGAGGAAGAGAGAGAATCAAAGTCAACAACAGGCGGCGGAGGTAGCAGTTTTGACTGATGCAAGCCCGGCAGGTCCGCCGATGGCTTCAGAACGCATAACAGCAGGCGTCAGTGGTGGGTCTCGCATCACGATAGGCAATGACAGCCCCCAGGCGGTGAAGAAGCCGCATTGTTCCAGACAACTGTCGCGACTGGTGTCTGCTTCATCCAAGGGCCCGTAGTGCTGTGGACGAACACCTGGGCACAGCTAGTACACGACATCCCGTCCAGCTTCGTCGTGCATCTCTTCTCTACTCCAACCTCACCTCGTCGCCATTGTCAGGCCAAGCTTTGCCGCGCTATCGCATGACCCCACTACTACGTCATGGCATGAAGACGTCTCTCTCTCTCTCCACAGCACATCCGTCTGCCATTTGGCCTCGTCTTTCCATCTTGTTGAATTCCAACTGCTCTTTGTGCGATAATTTTTTTGTTTTTGATTCCGACCCTTGATGCGCTTGCGTCTTCCTTGATGACTGCCTGTACTGTGACTGGCTCGGCTGGGGGGTCAGGCGCAAGCTTCCGTCAGCTTGCAGCTGCACCCCACGGCTCAGAGGCCGCCACTCACCCACGCAACACCATGGCCGTGACCGCCAGCCACCTGCACCCAAGATACTTCGGAAGCCATCTCACCATTGCCTGAGGTTATCGCCTAATACCTCCTCATTAGGTAGGATCACGAGGCCTGGGTGCTAACGGACCTTTGTGAACCTTACTCGGGTACCCACGCGGAGTCTCGTGGCCGGATTGTTACAAGACAAATGTGTGAAGCATCGGCTCCGGCTCTCCAAGCGATCCCGCTTGGGCCAAAACCTCATGTCCGAAGCCATCGGGAACCAAGAGTGTTCCATGTTGACATGTTAATATGTTGATCTTGCAGAGTATGCATTGATTGACCCAGGCTCACTGAGCGACTGAGCCCTCTTCCGAGATTACTATTATACACTACACTACAGATGCGGCCGTCTTGTCATGTCCTTGCATGCCATAAACTTCATTTCAGCTTCCTTCAACAAAAGAGATGGTGACTTTGCAATCTTCTAAGTTCCAACAACCCCAACACCTTCGCTAACAAACGCACAAACAAACACTAAAGGAAAAATGGCGTTATGCCCAGGAAATCTTTTCATTTAAAACTCGGTCTTTTTTGGGGATTGTTTTCGGTTTTTCCTCATGCTCCTCCAGCTCCACCTTCCTGCCTTGGCCACGCTTTGCAACTCTGCTGGGCTCAATGTTGCCGAGTCAGGTCGCGGACTGTCGAGGTTGCTGGCGCAGCTGACTGAAGCTGACTCAAGAGATGTCGCAACCGATGAGGTCCTTCGGATATCACAGTCGTCTGCACTCTCGTATCTCCGAAGCTTCGATTTTGGCCTGGTGGGTAGAGGGTCTTGTAGAGCGAGGAAGCCAGAGGCAAAGCATCCACCGTATGCCTTCAACACTTCCATCGACGCAGCCCTTCGGAGGGCCATGTTGTGTCTTTGAGACTCGGCGTCTTCGTCGTCTGACTCGGCAAAGTCACCGTCGTATCGGTAGTAGTGTTGCTGTTCTCCCATTTGACAAGCACTGTCTGTCTGTATTTATTGTTAGATCAAAGCTCCAGAGCAATTTTCGGATTTACAAGCATACCTTTCTGTGGGTGGAGCTGTGCGATCTCAAGTTCTCCTCTGTGAGTTGGCTTTGTTGGAAGCATACATCCCAGTTGGGTGCGTGTCCGAGGTTTTTGTACATGTTTGCTGGTGGTTGACTGAATGTGTGCGATCGGTGTTTCTGTAATGGAACCGAGTATTGGAGTCGAGTTTTATGTCAAAGCAGTCAGGAAGTGGTGATTATGGTAGTGACAGTGATAATGATCGTGGTAGTTGGAATGATGGATGATGCCTTGGTGTTGTTGGTCTGATTGAGTCCAAAGCCTAGGGCGACCAAGTGTTATATATCAATGGTGGATTTGACGACCCAGGCAGGGAACAGAATGATATCCACCAGATCATGCGCCATAGCGCCGCACTCGCCGATTGACTCCAGGGATCAGGATCGCAATAGCGCCCCAGAACGTGGTACATGGCTGCGGCTCTACCGTTTCCGTCACCACTCACGCTCTGACCAGATCAGCACTCGTTGCTTTTAGTTGCCGTCGACGCAAGGGCCCCATGGCAGATCCTGGTGTGCCAAACCAAGAGGCTGGCTGTCTGGGCACGCGCCATCTTTGCACTATCCAAGGATGTGGCGGCCACACACGATTGAACCTATCACAACCTTGCCCTCTCGCATAACTCAAGCCTCAACCCCTCTCGTGGAAAGTTATTCGCACACGCCGATCCGTCGCGTTTCGGGACTTACATCAAACGCCTCAGCCGCATCATCTGCCTGTCTGATAAGAGGGATGTATGCAGGTAAACAGACAGCCCTGAACGCCTTGTGAAAGCCTAGAACGTCGGTCGACTACATGTACACACATGTTTGATACGGTGTAGGAGTGCGCAGAGGACGCTCTGAAAAGAAACACAACTCTCTGAGCATTCCACGCAGAAACTCTTCAGGGCTGAATCACACCGCATGCCTCTCATCATCGCGCAACGCGCTTGAGAGAGAGAGAGATCTGCCCTGCCCCTCAGGGCCCCGGGACTAACCAGCTGTCCAAAGTGCCAAGCGCGGCCTGATGATAATTTGACAGCTGTCGCAAAAAGCAATGAACTCCTTAGCGCAGCGCGCCCCATGCGCCGAACGATGGATTCGACACCTTGTCTGGATCACGATCCTGTGATCAGGAGGAAGTCGAATGCAAGATTTGGTGCGATACCGAATCAGGTTACGACTCAGGAACACACTTCCGGGCCGCGCCCTGGCAAGCTCCACCAATCCATCCTTACAGAGCGGCTGACGATCACTGAACGCGTCTCCCTGAATCGTACGCTTTCCAGCGTTTTACCCCTCGATCTTGCGAAGATGAGGATAACGTTTACGTGGTCGTTCTAACCAAAGGTGAAGACTATTGGGGTGTTGATCATTTCTCGACTATGAGTGTACGCTCCTATTGAAATGCCACGTTCTCGGGGTCAGCGACAGGCTCAGCTTAGTCGGCGACGCACCCCTGCACTAGCGTCTCCACTCAGTGGTTGGCGCACGCGATCTCTCATCTAAGGATACTATCACATTCGCTGAGTTTACCGCATCGGTGACTCCAGAAACACGTTAGACCCAATCGTCTCTTTGAACTGGGAGCTGGAGACTGTCTACATTACGCAATAGGGTTCCCTGTGAACCAGGCACGCTTTGCTCTTTGTGCAAACCCGGGACCAACTCAGCCCTGAGTAAATGACAGTCACACAGCAACGTTTGTGAGACAGAAACACCACGACCAGTTTCACTTGAACAAGACATGACCCAACGGTGCAGCCAAAACTTGTTTCGGCACAGGGCGCGTGTCCTTTGCTGCAAGAGAACCTCTATGCATTGCGCATTGCAATCATTTCCCAATGTCGTCATCATACGCACGATTCACAAGGTATCTTTTTCGGTGCTATACAGCTGTGACTCTTTGGTGTTGCCCTCTGGGGCATCTGGTGCGAACCGCAATCCAATATACAGCTTCGCCGACGTTCAGGCATCATTTCCAAATGCCCTGCCCCGGTTGACAGGGCGTCGCTATCGCGGGACTCGCTTTCGGGCTCTTGCCGGCCTCGGGTTGGATTAAAATGACCGATTGCTGTTGTGAGTCCCCATCAAGACCAACATGCCCATTCTGTATGACTCAAGGCCCTGGTCCGGGTCTACCAGGTCCGCGGCGCACCCTGGGTTCCCAGATCGGCGAGGAGATCTGTGGGATTCTACCCCGGTACCAATCTCGTAACCAGAATAGCAGCCTAACTTTACCCGCAGAACTGGTCGCTGGTCAGATCACCCGCCGCATACTACGAATCGCGATCTCTGTGTGACGTAGTGCACTCCAAGAAGAGAAACGGTCTTCCCATTTGCGGCGAGTGGAGATAAGGGGATCTGTGTATTACCCAGACATTTCCTTGCGTATGCCGAAGGATGATGGTGTGAAGGTACATGGATCAACAATTTCCGGTCACACAAAAAAGCACAACCAGGCACTAGGAATGCCACCGCGACGAGCCCGTGAGGCTTCTTTCTTCCTGTGGATGCGGCTGTCTCACATAATTCCGTACCTTGGGTCTAAAAGTGCCGGCCAGGAAAAGAAAAGGTAACGCAGGGTAAGCAGGCGCATGAGCTCTGCAAATTTCACCGCTTGTTGTAGGGCAAACATGTCACCACCGACTGGTATCGCCGTGTCGGTGGTGATTGCAAGTAGCGCAAGCAAGTTGGCGCATCTCATCACACGTCACTGGCAGGTAGCCCCGAAGAAGGGCAGATTACAGACAACACGACCAGAAACAATATTCGTGGACCCAAATCCTTAAGGCTTCGGAAAGCATACCCGGAGGCCAGACCCTTCCAAACCAGGTATATCAACAGCAACGTGGTCTAGAAAAACACACCCCATGTATACTCCACAAACGCCCTGACCTGTTTCATACCCTTCTACCTTCTTCTCTGTCGCCTACTGTCAGCTCCCGGTCATTTACACCGCCTCATTCATACCCAACCTACGTCAATAAAGGTCCTTCCTAACCGAGAGAAGCTCGGGGAGCAAAAAGCTTGACTTCGTCTCATGCTACCCGACCGTAGCCTTCAGCCACGTCCACGAGCCACTTGGTCCAGATGCGGGCGGGAGAGTAGGTGGGGTGTGGGGTGTGAAGATGGTAATGCATTGTCACGATTTCGATGGATGATGCGTGGATCTCGTGATCGGAAACTAGTCAAGAGAAGATGTTTGAAAAGTATCTGTGTCTGTGTTGTCGTTTGTTGCTTTGGGTGAAGATGGTTTCTACTTTCTGAACTGCTGTGGCTGTTAGTTGGGCAGCCGCACGACATGGCCCCGACATCCTCCCCTTTGCAAAACCACGGCGATGCGCAAAATCACTAAGCGAGCGACCATCTTGGCATCTTCACGTTTTTGATCTCGCGATAGCTCTGGCCAGCTTCTTCATCTTCCAAATGCAGAAGGGGAGCACGAGACCACGCACCACATCGCACCGGATTGCGATTCAATGCAATGCAACACATCACAACACCATCTTGCATTTCGCTACGAGAAATCAACAATGGCATCAGAAAGCATGGCATCAAAAAATATGCGATTTGCGTAGAGCTCATTGTCTGCGATCGCGAGGACATCTTTCAAAATCACCGCGATCGCGAGAAGTTCACAGGCTGGGTGAGAAATACGCGGGCCTCTCTTCGTCCTCTCCGCTCACGATCCTCGCTACGAAGAAATCAACAACAGCAGCAGCATCAAAAAAGTGCTATGTTGGCAAGGCTATTGTCTGCGATCGCGAGGACCCTGTTCAACGGGACTGCGATCGTGAGAAGTTCACAGGCTGGGTGGAGTGACACCCGGGCCATTTCTCGTTGCCTCCTTAGCACACCCGCTCACGATGCTCGCTACGGGGGGAAATCAACAACTACCAGCAGCATCAAAAAATAGCCCATATGGACAGGACATTTGTCTGAGATGGCGAGGACGTTTGTTCAACGGGACTGCGGTTGTGAGATTATTCGCGTGGTTGAGCCACCTCCCGGGGCATTGATTTTCTTCGCAAAGACCACATGAGCGCTCTTTCTCCCCCCCTAAGAGACCCTTTTCTCCCTTCGCCCTCGCTTACGAGGAAATCATCATCAACAGCAGCAGCAGCAACAACAGCACCCAAGAAAAAAAGTTTGCGTCTACCCGAGATGGAAAAATTTAACTTCACAAACCACGCAAGGGTCCTGCATCGTGTTCGATCACGAGAGCTCATACAATCTAGCGATAATCGGCATCTGTGCCTCTGTAACCTGCCTCTTCGGCAGCTGAGTATTCACACCCTTTTGTAACTATCTTCCCTTTGATCAAAACTCCTGCAGAGTTTAATCTCTGCCCCACTTTTTTATGCTCCTTGCCACACACATACACGCGCGCCCATACCCATACACACGCGCACACGTGCCTTCAGCCTCGCTTCCACCCACTCAACCATTCTCCGAGCAAAAAGTTTTAGAGTTGCGCTCAACACATGGCAAGTAAGCAAGCGGCCGCTCAGATTCGACGTGTTCTAGATGGGCTCGACAGGCTGTGATGTGGGTGTGGCGCCACAACCACACGCCGCACCCAGTCCCGGCATTCCAGCCCAGAAAGAAGGAAACAAAACCCCAGCTTTTTTCTCACTTTCGGCTTGCGAGGAATTTGGAAGAAGGGTCTCGGTCTAGATTTGTTGGCTTTGCGGGACAGGGACGCTGGATGCTGGCGATGGGTGTCTAGACCGCTATTTCCAGGGAGTGAGGAAGAGAGAGAGGATGTGAGGTGCGGTTTTTCCGTGGGAAAGGACGCTGGTGGGTGAGCTTGGTAGGCGTGGAATAGGGTGAGGTTTTGGTATATATACACACGGTTCCCTGCTGTTGTCGCGCATGTTCCTTTACGCTGTATTTTACCTCGAGGCTCGGGTTTCTTCTTGGGCTTTTCTTCATGTGTACGGCTCAGGCTGTATCTTCTCTTTCCCCCTTTCTTTCTCTTCTTATCCTGCGATCTCTTCCTCGAACCCTTCGTTGCTCTTGTCGTTGCTGCACTTGTGCTTCCTGGATAGGTGCAACGTGTGCGGGTAGCGCTGCATGCGCAACAGGCCTGAGCACAGACACAGTGGTGTCATTCATCGCTATAACGGTGCTATCTCACCGCATCTGTACCTTTACTAGAGCTATTGTGGGTCCATGTAACCTTCGATGTCCCTGTTTCTTCATCCCATCTATCGCCACGAACCCACTCCGCCTCTCACCTTGTCCAGCTGCCTGACCATGTCAACCCATGGGTACGCGCCTTGCCCCCACCTGATTTCCCAGGTGCTGCAGTGCGGAAACGGTGCGGAGAAAGAGTATATGTTGAATGAGTGGAGGAATGGCAGACTGAGTGGCAATATTGAGTGATAAGATGTGTTTTTCGCCACGTCACTAACCTTTATAGTGTGAAATTAAAGTGCGCATGTCGATAATGGCTAATCGATAAATTGAAGGCGGAATAGAAAGTGACATCATGCCTAATTCCCGGCTGGGCAAGACGTGGAAAAGGAATATGTGTAGGTGGTGAAGCAAGGAAAGTCTCGGATGCCGTCATTGCCTTTGCATGCAATCACCTGTTTCTCCCCGCCATTTATCGAACGATTAATCCGATACGCTTCTGTATGTTTTTGATGGCCATGGTGTCTGCATGGATGGTGATTGGCTGCAAATGAGGCCTTAGGGTACCACGAGCAAGATGTACTTCTCGACAAGATAGTTGTGGGTATCTCATTTCGCAATTTCATCCTACAGTGTATGGAGATTCCATGTGAACTTCATGCAACGCGATAATCTTAGACTGCAAGGCAACGAACGCTGTGAGTACCCACTACAAGCAATTTATGAACTTACTAACAATCAGGTGTTGGAGCCTCAAGTCCAGGTATAGATTACGACCATGTTTTTTCCCACCAGCCACACAGTCATCTCCACTTCCAACCTTGGAATGAAGTCATCAGCCCCGCGCCATCTGCTAGGAGGACAGTCAAGAGGTCATGCGTCGCCATCGAGATCTCTACGAAGCCACTTTGGTCTACCCCAGAGTACCGCCCCAGCACTGATTGGCCTACTGCCAAAGCGTCAACTACGATCGAGATCAGATCATTGACCATCGAGCATAATCGTCAGCTCTATCTTTGTTCTCCTTCTTCTTCTTCTCCTCCTCCTTCTTCTCCTCGGGCCACCCGAAGCGCACGAGCAACAATCTTAAAGGCATTGGGATCGTTCACCGTTGTGAAACCACCGTTTCGCTTTTTTCCTGACATAGACAAGTTCCTTTGGACAGCAGGCCAGAGTGCTTCTTGCCATCGAGATCTAGTCTTTAACCTCACACACCTCTACGACAAAAAACCATCACCTACGAACATCGCGATCGTTCGCCGCTCTGAAACTACCGCTTCGCTTCTAACATGACGTAGGGAGGTTTCCTTTAGATTACCTAGGCTGGCAAGTCCAGAGTGCTTCTTGTTATTAAATGCTTCTTGTCATCGAGGTTTACTTTGTAGACCGCACACCTCGATCGCCGTGATCTACGAACATCGGGATCGTTCGTCGTTGTGAAACATGCTTCTGCTTCTTGCAACTACCACACTGACTGCGATGACGCTGGGCAGTATAACAGTCTATCTTGATGACGTTCGTCCCGTTCATGTCCGGCTCTCAGACCACATATAAGAGACGCAAGGCGAGGCGACCAGCAACCATCAAGATATCTCACGGTTTCCAAACGCTCGCCTTCCATCGAATTGACTGCATCAAGACAGTGTACCAGAGTATCTTTTTTTTATCTCGTTAAGCCTTCACTGAGATGGTCTGGTAAATGAGAGCCAGCCAACGAAGTGCCCACCGCGCGTCTTCGTATCCAAAGAAACCATCTCGAGAGGATGCAGACGTCGTAATCTCCTGTCCCGCATCCCACATCCCAGCCGCGTAAGTAAGGACTAACCTCAACGCGTGTGCCGTCGCTACCGCTATACAAAAAGTCGGTGAATCAGGTCCCTCCACTCTCTGTACCTTTTCGATCCATCACAACCAACCAGTCTAACCAAACCCATTTCTGTCGAGGGAACTATACCCGATCCACGATGCCGTTTTTTCTTTCTTCGCCCTCGAGATTTGCTTGTTCTTCTCTAGCGCACCAGTCCTAATGTTCGAAACAAGACTTGCTTTTCGCGCCTAAGAAACCTTTTCCTGTCAAAATCAAAAGAAATGTGCATGCATATACGAAAGGAAACTATAGGACGCTTGACTAGTAAGGCGGTAGATCATTGCTTGGGAGCCTTTTCCCCACCCCATTGCATGACACCCGCATGGCCATCCCAACCCCGTTTGCAGGGCTGCATGGCCCCTGGCCCCCGATTTCCTACCACGCTGTCCAGTCAGAGCAAGCTGATCGGCGTAGATTAATGCACGTGAACAATTTTCTATGCAGCCCTCTCGTCCTCGGAGAGTTGACTACCGGGCGGTTAGGGAGAAGGAAGGTCAACGAGAGGGAGGGGAAGGGTAAAGAGGGTGTGCGCTTCTGTGTGTGTGGATGTGTGCGTGCAATGCATGATAGGTGTTTGCGATAATATGCCGTCTTCGATCGACACCTTTGCACTTGCTCTCACGACCGGATTTGGCGTTTCTCTTGGTACACCACAGTTTATTGCGACGCGTATTTGTATCCGATCCTGAGCCGCAATCGGAAACATGCTGCCAACGAGCTACTCCGGTTCGTCGCATCGCGGGCTTGTCCCAAATCGTTAGACTGCGTCCAGATGGAGGGGTGATAGACAGTGTTGGCTTTTATTGGAAACGCCAAAGTGCTGAACTGTGGAAGAGGTTGCGAGCGCAGTTTGGCTCCCGCGCGAATTCAGTGTTTGAGGGGTGCGAGACCTCGATCTGGATGCAGCAGAGAGATGAATGAAGTAGCATGATGTTGTGCCTATTGCGTTATCGCTATTTGTTGCTTTGGTGTTGGGATGGGGATGACGTATGTGGGAGCGTTGGCAGGGAAGGGACCCGTTCGACGAAGAGTACATGTCCAACATATTCCGAACACGGATTCTCTGATGTTTTGATACCTACCAAGTCCGCTATATACGTCTAATGCCGTTCTATCTAATATTATCTTAGAGCTTTTCTGTCTCCGTATCCCAATACTGTTCATCCTTCCTGCTATCATATCCCGGTGACGTCTTGGGTTCCGCTTCTTGCTGCGCGCGCTCCTCCTCTACCAATCTGTCTATTCCGACCACAAGTCCATCCATAGACGGGAATTTCCAGTCAGTAATATTATGAAGTGTCCCAAGAAGCATATCATGCTGTTCACGTTCTTCCAGTGAGCGCTGCAATTCTTTGAACCTTTGCTTTCGTTCCCTGTCCTGCTCCCTGAACATCCGGACGGACTCCCCGCGCCCTCTTTGGTAATGAATAAACTGGGATTTTTTTGGGTAAACCGAAAGAGGCGCCCCACAACGATTCACAAATCAATAGTTAAAGTCTCAACTTTTCATCCTTCTTTTGAGATTACAGAGTAGCGTCGTCTCAAATAACTAATATCAGAGGCCCAGATGTTACCGCAATTGAGTGAAAGAAGAGAAGAATTTGTGTGAGAAGCAGAAAGCCGTTACGAAGTAAATGATGCCGTGAGTACTAGTCTATGGTCATTTAATATATAAGAAAGAATACTTTCGATATTCTTTTGGGCTTTGAGGATCTATCAGCCCTCTCTAGGAGGGGTCAAGATACTGTCAAGCAGTCCACAATCGTACACCGGGTCACCGGAAAACCTATATCTGATACCTAAAATCGGGCTCACGATCAGTGTAGGTCCTTTCCGCCGGCATAGTGTACCCGCTGGCGAGTTTAAAATCCTTTCTCTTCTCCCTCTTTCGGTAAATAGCTCTAACAATCCACCATCCACACCACGCGAAAGCTAGACAACCTAGACTCCAGGCATGACCCAGTGTATATCTCGGCGCCGCATTACTCTGATATATCTGACCGGAGACCACGCCGCCAATATTGGTAAGTGTCAGAAGAATGCCGAGTGAGGCGGCGCGCTTACCATCTGGTGCACAATTTGCCGATAGCCATGTAATGTTTCCACCCGTACAGAGAAAGCAAGCTGTCGCGATGAGGTAGGTGGCGGAATACTGAACATATGGGCTCATGGGAGAAAGCAGAATGGCATAGCCGGTGATACCGATGGGCGCCATAAGGATGAGTGGCAGAAACCGCGTTTGGTAGCGATCTGAGAGGTACGCCCCGATGGCATACACGACCGCGCCCCAAATATTTACCGGAATGACAAGATATTGTGCCTTGCTTATATTAGTACTACGTGCCAAAAGAGAATGAAGTCTTTGCGTACCTGCTTAGTAGAAAAATTGAAGCCGTTCCTGATAATGATGGGCAGGAACGTGCCGAATCCATATAGGATTGTCACAACAGCGATCTGGATAAAACCGTGAACCCAGCTCTTGATGTCTTTCGCTGCTTCTTTGATGTCCGCTTTTCCATAATGACCAGAGCCTTCGGAATCTGAGTATGCTTGCGTGCGGTGCGCACGTTGGCGCATCAGTGCTTTCTCATCGTCATCAAGGAAGTAGGCTGTTTCGAAGGACTTGGGAACGAGGAAGATGCAACAGAACGCCCATAACACCGTGATGATGCCTTCAATCACATAAAGCCTGGAGAAATATCAGCTAAAAGCGCGGACAGGCGATAATGGGCTTATGCCGTACCATCTCCACCCGCTCCACCCCACTACTCCGTCCATGTACAATATACCAAAAGCGATGAGCCCTCCGAAGGCTCCTGACAGCGCCGAAGCAATAAATAGGTATGCGATGCGGATACCCAACTCTTCTCGTGTATACCAATTACATAAGAATAGAGTCATGGCTGGAAACAGGCAGCCTTCGAAGAACCCCAGGAAGATGCGTGTAGTGACGAGGCCGGTAAAGTTCTGTACAAAGCCGGTGCAAAGACATGTTACACCCCAGCAGAACGTGATGGTAGGGATGACGCGATTGAACTGCAGTCGTTTGACAAGTAAAGAAGTGGGAAACTGGCTAGAGTTAGATGCCTACCACAGCACTGAAGGGTAACCCAACACTTACTTCAGCTAAGATGTAAAAGATGTAGAAAACCGACACCGCAGTCTGCGGTTTCTTTAGTATGCGATCAGGCTAGCGCGTGCTGTGTCGAAACGCACATTCAGTTCGCTGCCTTTCAGGCCAATATCCGTAGTCATGCCCTGCGTGGCTGCAAAGCCAATATTCCCACGATCGAGATAGCTGATCAGCATCAATATCATCATGACTGGCGCAATAAAGCAATCGAGCTTGCGCCTCAGAGCATCTTCACTTCTTTTGTTTTCCAGAATCTCGGGACCGTTTTCTTGCGCGACGTACTCGCGCTGAAGTTGCTTGTGTTTTTCCTCCGTCATCGAATGCTGCAGCTTGTCGTTGGCCGAGTCTGGTGTTGCCATCGCGGAAAGGTTTATGAGGCGAGGATGCGCTTGTATTCCCGAAAAGACACCAAGAATGGTGCATTACATGCTGAAAATTTTCTCATATCATATCTACGCTATTGACAGGGAGGCGCATTCCCGCAATTCTGAGCGCCTTCCTACGTTCACTACTCGCAGCAATCCCTCCCGACATGCTCTTCCCCAAAGTGCTGCCACCCACACCACAACAAAGCTGGACGCCTGATACATCAAGACATCACATGAGAAACTTCATAACTGCGTTGATGGCGTTGATAGGGCTCCCTAGCTTTTACCCGGAGTGCCGATCTGTGAACATGCGGGGGCGGAGCGCTTCCCCAAAGGTGGGGTTGAGAGCGGGGTCTGGCTTATTTGGAGTACCAATGCGGAGGAGAACGATGGCTAGATGATTGGGTAATAGGTTAGTGACGGGCGCATTAGAATTGAGGTTCGATAGCCACCGCTGAGCTGGAGATAGCTTGCTGGACCCTTTCAAAATCGTACCGGGCAGGTACCACTTGCATCACGTTACCTGGCGACCGAAACGAAACCCACAGCCCTAGCATACAGCAAGACTGATACATTCGAAATTAGGGCAGGCAGCTACTCTCACCAAAAATGTCTTTGCCAAATATAACAGTTGCCTTCATCGGTACGTCCGTCTCATACTGCATGTGCAACTATGTCCTGCGACTCAGGTTGATCCATGGCAGGTCTAGGAGTGATGGGCTACCCAATGGCTCTCAACCTCCGCAAAGGCCTCGATCCTTCTCATACACTCTTAATCTGCGACGTATCCGATGACGCCCTTTCACGGTTCCAAAAAGATGTCAAGGGACTAGGACCTGTCGAGCTAGTGACATCCGGATTCTTGGCCGCGCAACGGGCAAATACGGTCATAACGATGCTTCCAGACTCCAACGCAGTGAAGAAAGTGTATTTAGACAAAGATAGTGGCATAATCGCTGGAGCGGAGAGACTCGCAGAAAGTAGCAAGAACGCGAAATTAATCATGGAATGCGGGACCATCGAGACAGCCACGATTCTCGAAGTCGCAAAAGCAGTAGAGATATCCAGCGCTAGCGGCATGTTGACGTTTGTCGATGCGCCCGTCTCGGGTGGACCGATGGGTGCGCAAGATGGCACACTGGCTTTCATGACCGGCACAAACAACAAAGACATTTTTCCAAGGGTGAAAAGCTATCTGAGTCATATGGGCAAGCCTGATGCCATCTTCCTGTGTGGCGACATTGGAGCTGGCACGGCTTTCAAGGTCATCAATAACTATCTCAGCGCCATAACCTCGCTCGCCGCTTCCGAAGCACTAAACATCGGATCGAAGATGGGGCTGGACGTCTCGCTGCTCACGGATGTTATTAATGTGTCTGGTGGTCAGTGTTGGGTGACTAGCAAGTCGAACCCGGTCCCTGGCATACAAGCAAACGTACCAAGTTCGAGAGGGTATGAGGGTGGATTTAGAATCGAGTTGTGCGCAAAGGTGTTGGGTATGGGCAGCCAGCTAGCGGAAATGGTGGGGGCGCGAACTATCCTGGACAAACCGACGCTGGAGGCTTTCGGCGAAGCAATGGGAGATGAAAGGTATAAGGGCAAAGATGCGAGGGTTGTGTACAAGTGGCTGAATGAGAGTGAGCGGAAGTGACGTCTGATATTTTGCAACAGGAAGTATTAGGCATCGTAATTACTTGCACCAGAATAACAAGTGGTTGCGATGCCATTCTGAGTTTCATAATGTTGCCATCTCCTTGTCCAAGACTTCGAGCCCAACATCAAGCGTACTTATACTCAACAGCGTAGCCAACTCCAGTACCTCCATGATCTCATCCTTCGTACCACCGTAGTTCAGCACATTCCTCATATGAAGCTTGAGCCCTGGCTGGTACATATGTGTAGCGGCCGTATCGAACGCACAATATATCAACTCCTTGACCTTCGGTTCTAATACACCCTTACCACCCTCAGCCGTCCACGGCACAGAACTGAACTCAGTATATGCGTCGAAGAACTCAGGCGCTAGGAGCAACATCTCCTCCCATAGCTTATTCCAATATCCTCGTTTGGTCTCAAAGTCCTCCTTCAAAGCCATTTGCTGTGGACTCATGCCCGCCATGCCTTTTGGTATTGTTTCGCCGCGCTCTTCAAGGACCTCGCACAGTATCGGGATGCCAACTGTGGAGGCGTGAATGCCAAGGGTCGAGGTGAGACATAGCGTCTCGACGATTTCGGTGCGCGAGGCGCCTGCTGCAAGGGCGGCACGAGTGTATCGGTGGATGTTCGGGATGTGAAGGTGCGTAGATGCCGCGCTTACTGCGAGCGATACCAGGGCTTGGATTTTTGCGGAGAGATATCCTGTTTTCTTTGGTACGGCCGTCAGGCGTAGCGATGCAGCGAACATTTCGGGTGAATGTTTGAGCATTCTAGACCAAGATTCATCGAACACTGAAGCGCCGAGTTCGGCATCGAAATGGTCTTTCAGTCTCTGCTGCTCTTGCGAAAGCGACATGTTGGATATGCGTTTTCGGCTATAGTTCATGAGCTGCCGTTACCGATGATCTCAACGAAGGGGTGGAATGGAGTCACGACTCGTGTTGAAAGGCTTCGGAGCATGGCGGCGGGGCCGATATGGCCATCGATAATCGATCAATTTAGATAGCACCTGGGAAATTGGCGGTTCTGGTCGAAGAGTGACTGTAGGTGCCGGTTGCAAGCTTCGAACGGTGCGGAGTCTGCATCGCTACCCACGCACGAGGCCCCACATCCCCAACTTTCAAGTGCGGGGAAGGGCAGGGATAGACGCCGCTTACGATTTGCTCGCCTCGCACGATACACAAACGGTCTTCATCGTCGACGATATGGCGCCAGGCCTTGAGACGGGAAATGTGCATAGACGACCATTGCTTGCATCAGAAACAGAACAGTCGCTAGTCGGCTGCCTGCCCTATACGCCAAAAAACCTGCTACTGTTCGCTGGGTTTTCTTCCCACTCAACATCATGCGCAAAAATGACTTCGACGCCTTCTTTCTCTAAAAGTCGGATCCTGTCAATCATTTCTTCGGCTTGCTTTCGGTCTGCATGTATGCAGCAAATATGGCCACGTGCATCTTCCCATTCTCCGATTCTCTTCTCTCCACTCAACAGCCTCCTATCGTGGCAAGCATCGCCGGCCATGTAGATATGATGAGATGGAGAAGTTCGTGCAAGAAGATTGATGTGTCCCGGCAGATGACCCGGAGCGTTCACGATGAGCAGCGAACCATCGTTGAAAAGGTCAAGGACCTCAGGGAAGCAACCTTGGCTTTGCCATGAACCGTTGAAATTGATATATCCAGATAGCATGCACGAATCATGCTTCTTCGATGTCTGCGCCGAAGGATCTGAGAGTTCGATTGTTCGGCCTCCAGGCAAAAGGTCGCTTTCAAAGAATGAATGGCCGCCTCGAAGTGACGACGAGGTACCATTCAGCAAAGCGACTGAACCATGCCCCACAACAAAGATCGATGTCTGAAAGTCTCGAGGTTCGCCGATGTGGTCCCAATGTACCTGCCACATTCAAATTACGCATCGTCCATAGGCGATGGGTACTGTGTAACTTACATGCGAGTAGATCACATAGTCAATGTCATCAGGTGCCAGCCCACCCTTTGAGAGACTTTTGGTGACATCTGGATCGGTGCTCATCGGCTGCCTAGTTTCAACATGCTTTTGTATAGGTGCCGCATATCTCTTTATATCTCTTCTCAAGCCCAGATCGAAGACAATTCGCGTTCGTTTACCAGTAGCCCGATTCACATGTTGAATCAAGAATGCTAAAGAGGGAACTGTTCGGCGTGCTTCTCGAGAGACAGGATTCACAAACTGGTACTCCGGAAGTGAGAAGTGGCCGCATGACAGGGCATGCACTGAAACAACAGCTGTTGCCTCGAGCTCAGAGCGACGGCGCGAGTCTTCTGTAGTCATGGCTGTCCTAAATTGCTGAACAGTCTGAATGGGCTCGCCAATGCACAAGAGTTGTATGGTGTTGCTTGCTAGATTGAAAGGCTCCGCGACGTTGACATGATGGAACATGTGAGACTCATTCGTTGATTCGTTGAATTTATTCAATGCTTCAGCGCAGTGTGAGCAAATAGAATTCGTGCATCATGGGGTAGGCGAAGCTAGTTGGGCGGGTTTGTTGGAGAACCCTTACCCCGCTATGCTAGTCGCAACTGCAACCAAGCTGACGTATTCTGCGCTCTAAGCTCAATCTATTTCGCCGAGTCTTTGTGTCTGTTGTCAATGAGTAACGACCTTGTGTACATTACCAGTCTCGACTCTCGAACTCCTTCCTGACTAGCGAATGCGAAAGATATGCAACATTCACATCAGCTGAAAAAGGTGGGCTTTGTTGGCCTCGGAGCCATGGGCAGACCAATGCTGTCGCATCTCGCAAGAAAATTACCGGAAGACTCGCGCATATGGGTCTACGACGTGGTTGAAAAGACGGTGGACGATACGTGTGCTGAGTTCCCCGAGAAGGTGTCCAAAGGGAAAAGTGCAAAAGACATCGCGGAGCAAGTCGTATGTTGGACTTAGACTACTACATACCATCAACACTGACGGATGAACAGGACACAATCATAACCATGGTACCCGAGGGTGCACACGTGCGATCGGTGTATCTCGACCCGGAAAACGGCGTGTGCAGCACAGATATCTCGGAGAAGTTGCTTATGGATTGTTCGACAATAGACACAGCAACAAGTCTGACAGTGAAGGACCACATCAGCAAGAGCTTTCCCTCGGCTGTTTTCTATGATGCTCCTGTTAGCGGCGGCGTGGTAGGTGCCGTCAAAGGCACCATCGCTTTCTTCTTAGGCTGCGCAGACTCGGATCCGAACATTGAACGCCTCAAGTACCTGCTCGGGCTCATGGGCAGCCAAGTGATACCTTGCGGAGGTCCATCGCTCGGCCTCGCGGCAAAGCTGTCGAACAACTACCTTTCTGGTATAATCGCGATAGCCTGCTCCGAGGCTTTCGATATGGGCATGCGCAGTGGGTTGGATCCCCGTACGCTGGCCAAAGTCTATGCTGCCGGTACTGCTCAAAACACCATATGCGACAAATTTTGCCCTGTTCCTCATGTATACCCAGAAGCCCCATCCTCAGGGGGATGGAAGCAGGGGTTCAAGGTACAGCTAATGCGCAAGGACTTTGGCTTAGCAGTGGACATGGCAAAGAGGGTAGGTTCGCAGAACGTCTTGGGTGAAGTCGGCCTGGAGACGTATGATGGTGCTGCGAAAGACCCACGTTGTAGGGATCTGGATTCTCGCGTAGTTTACCGCTACCTTGGTGGGCAAGAAGACTGGCAGACAAAGCCCAATGGTACGTAGGTGGCGCTTTAATGGTAGGGTGTTCCCCTCACCCGTGTGCATGGTACTTGGCCATTCAGGGCTATCGGTCGCTTGTGATGACTCGTCCTGTTCATGTTGAATGGCTTGGGCTTGGGGAAATTGGGGAAGTTTGGGGTAATAGTGCCGAGCGCCAGCTGTCAATTAAGTCCCCAAAGCGATCATCGCATTCTCGCTGCACCTTCGCCCTCGCATTGCAACAGCTTTCCTGTTAAGCATCTGAGCTCTTCCTCTAACAATCCATTGTCGGAAAGGTTCCTCCCGTAGCCCATAGCATACCGAAACGTCGCCGCTGTCACCTCCGAGCATCGATCATGTCGACCGACCCAAAATACGATGAGCTACACAAGCAGCTTTTCGAAGAGGGGTTGATAATGAGACGGAGCGTCGTGGGGGACGAATATGTCAACCGTGCCTTGGAGAATGGTTCGACAGAGTTTTCTCGCGCCGGCCAGGAACTCGTCACCGAAATGTGCTGGGGTTACGCTTGGACGCGTCCAGGTCTCGACAAGAAGCAGAGAAGTCTGATTAATATCGGCATGCTCATGGCACTCAATCGCGCACCCGAGCTGGCCGTACATGTTCGAGGAGCCAGGAACAACGGGCTCTCTGAGCTCGAGATCCGCGAAGCCAT
Organism: Stemphylium beticola; assembly: GCA_029100535.1. Taxonomy (NCBI): domain Eukaryota; kingdom Fungi; phylum Ascomycota; class Dothideomycetes; order Pleosporales; family Pleosporaceae; genus Stemphylium; species Stemphylium beticola. Next base: position 92,442 of record JARBXR010000001.1, on the reverse strand, counting down.
TATTCACGCGACGACATACTGCGGCGTGCCAGCCGGGGTCGATGCGATGAAGACAGCAGAGAAGGTTCTCAATGATATGGCAGAGAAGGGTGAGATGGCGCGAGAGTTGGGCAATCGAAGTGACAGGGCGTGAAGGGCGCGTTTTCATAGTGGTCGTGCAGAACGCGTCAAGCGTGACCATGTGGCTGGAGCTGCGTCAGTTGGAATTATCCGACCCGAACTGGGAAGACGTGTCCTACGCGAGCGAGGGTGCCAACGCTCAACAGCCATCATTTCCATCAGCTAGCTATTGAATCAGCGCAACACAACATTAGAAGCATTTCCCCAAGTCGAATTTTCTACAACTATGATGTGTGAGCGAAGGCTAGAGCCCATGTCTCCAGAGGTTGATTGGTGGCTTTGTCGGCTCCCTCAGCACCCCGCATATCGACCGGCTGATCTCCGCGCTTCATCGTCTTCCCCACACGCCTGCAAACCTTCTCCGATCTTTCCAAACACTAACCGACGGTCTCCAGAGGCCATACAGCCCCCAAACTACTCCAATACTTGAGTCCTCTTCATCGAACCAATCGTGCATGGTCCTTGTGCGGACGGACAAGGTGTTATTGGCTCTTCATGGAAGCCGCTGCCAGCGAAGAGAAAGTGACGGAAGCGCAGCCCGGAAAGAAAGAGAAGCGTTTCCAATGCCCAAACTGCCAACGCGCTTTCGTCAGACTTGAACACTTACAACGGCATGAGCGCATTCGTAAGTTGTACGACTCAAGCTGTAGACTTTATCTGACATGCATCGAGACAGCGGTGTAAAGCCCTTCAGCTGCTCCGAATGCAATTATTCATTTACAAGAAGGTACGAGATGTCCTTTTCAGTATGTCAATGGCTTATGTTTGGGCCAAAGTGATCTGCTCGTTCGTCATGAGCGGCTCACGCATCGCAAAGGGCAAAATGGCCACCAAACTCGTCTCCAGACCCCCATTGAAAGTGTCCACACTCCCGTGGAGCCTCGGCCGCATAAACGCATGCGTTCGAGTTTCGATTCCGGACGTCCGGTTCCGGAGATACCCAGCATGATGTCCTCTCCTGCTGTTGTGGATGCTCAGTCGTCTCAATACCAGCCCGCCATGTCGCATGCATCCATGACCTTCGGGCAACACAGCGGGTATTCTTTGACGGCGCTATCAATGGCTGCCGAATACCAGGCGCTTCAAGGCAGTATGGAAAACGGGGCCGCTCATACGATACCAACACCCATGCCATCTCAGCCTGAGACAATCACCGCCACAATAGAACATCCACTTGCGGCAATACCGACCGAACCTTCCACTCAAATCTACGAATCGACATTCGGGGAGTCGCTGGATAGTCTCACAGCCTTTCTTGACAGTGAGCCATTGGACTCGTACCACTTCTCGTCTCTAATCAACACTGAACAGCCCATGCCATTTTTCTCACCAGATTCTTTCGGTTATGGCCAGCAGGTGATATCTGAACCTAAGAGACCGATAACATCCACGCCTAATTGGCGGCAAGCCCAACAAGATGAACCTCTGTCACTCTCACGCTTCGGGTCACGATTTCCATCTTTGCAACCAGACGATCCCCCGCGGGAGCATCCTTCGCGCAAGAGACCCATCGCCGATATCTCACATGAGGATCGCCAAAAGATTGTTGAAATGCTCACCCAGTTTTCTTCTGTCATTCCCACCGACTTCGTGCTTCCAACTCGATTGGCGCTATGCAGATACATTGCCGCGTATATCAACGGCTTTCATGAGCATATGCCGTTTCTTCATATACCCACAATGTATGTGGATACTTGTTCAATTGAGCTGATCCTGGCACTAGCGGCAGTTGGTGCACAGTATACCTTTGAGGGTGAAAAAGGAGTGGAGCTATTCAGTGTAAGCAAAGCGATCGCGACTGAGCGAATCAGAAAGCGCGATACACGCCTAGTCAAGTTTCAGTATCGCTCCGAATCAGAACGTCCGTCGCGGCAGAGCTTGGAAAATAATCGGCACGCGCAAAGCCTTCGGCGTAGGGGTTCTATCTCTGGCCCGCTAGGCCTCCTAACTGACAGAGACGCTCATACTGCTCATGGAGAAGATCTGATGCAGACAGCCCAGGCCCTACTTTTGCTCATGGCATTATCTACCTGGGCTAAACACAAAGAAATTCTGAGGGAAGCTCTTGCTATTCAAAGCATCTTAGCTACACTTGTTCGAGATGATGGGCTCGAGATCAAGCCGCTTCCAGACGAAATATCGTGGAAGGAGTGGATAAGACGCGAAACAGTGAAGAGGACCAAGTTCATAGTCTATGGCTTTTCGAACCTGCACTGTATCGTATACAATATTCCGCCCTTCATGTTGACGAGCGAAGTCAAGCTACCGCTGCCCTGCAATGCAGCCGAGTTCAAAGCGCCCGCGGAATCTTTATGGAAAGAGGCCCGAAAGAACGGCGCACCGGAAGTTCTGTTCCAGGACGCACTGAAACGATTGTTCACCAAGGACGGCCGAGACGTAACAGAAGTCAACTCCTCTTCCGGAAATTATGCGCTCATTCATGCCCTTATACAACACGTCTTCTTTCTTCGCCAAGTGAACCGCTGCCGTTTCGAAGGTCCCGGCGATCTCAGTGTTGAGGATGTCACGTCGCTGGAGAACGCACTCCGAAACTGGCAGATTGGTTGGCGCCGAAATCCCGAGTCCTCACTTGATCCTATGAACCAAAACGGCCCCGTCGCTTTTAATTCGACAGCACTCCTCCGATTAGCATACATACGTCTTTATGTGGATACGGCAGGAAGGGCCCTAGAGACCAGGGATCCGGTATTGATCGCGAACGCATTTCGAGCTGGACCCGCGATCAAGCGGTCTACCAAGATCACAAGAGCTGTTCTCCATTCAGCTCATGCGTTGTCCATACCGATCAAAATTGGCTATCGTCTCGTTGCAAAGACTCAGTCTTTTATATGGAGTATTCAGCATTCTTTGTGTACGCTGGAATGCGCATACCTCATGAGCAAATGGCTCGAGGCCTTGTCAGCCACGAACCCAGATCCACCAGTCACAGAGGATGAGCAGAAAATCATCGCCATCGTCAAAAGCATGTTGGATGAGACAGAATTTTCTCTGCCAACTGACCTCACACCTGGCTCATCAAACTTCATGAAACATCTCAGTGCAGGAGTGCTGAGAGTATGGGCCATGATCTTCAAAGGGTCACAGACCTGGGCTATTGTCGATGTAATTGGAAGCTCCCTTAACCTTTACGCCGATATGCTAGAATCTGGATGAGGAAAGCCGTGTAACTATAAATGCTCAGGCCAGAATCTACCCGTGTTTCGCTCAGCCCAACCTTTATCGTGCGCTACCACAACCTCAACTTCGACTTCAGCACCACCTTCTTCTTCAACATTGCCTCTCTTCAAAAGTCGCGCAATCTTCCTTACAGTCTCGGTGGCCGCCTCAGTGTCAGCATGTACGGTTCTCCAGCCACCTTTCCCGTCGTCGTATGTCGCAATACCTTTTTCACCGCTCAAAATACGAGGATCGTGGCAGCAATCGCCGCCAAGGTAGACCCATTTCTTCGGCCCAGTCCGAGCGAGAAGATTAATATGGCCCGACAAGTGACCTGGAGCATCGATCACATATAATGAGCCATCGCCGTAGAAGTCGAGTGTAGCGGGGAAACCTGACATAGGCCTCCAGACATGACCCTCCGTCTGATGTTTGAACGCCCGGGGCACGTCTTCTTGGCGGACAACAGGAAGTTCTCGCGTTCGCTGCGCAGGTAGTTCATCAGGGTTGAAGATCTCAGCCGGATACAATGGCCCATCGCCGTTTGCAAGAAGATGCATCGTCCCACTCCCCACCACAAACTGCGCCTCCGTGAAGTCGCTAGGCGTGCCGACATGATCCCAATGCACATGACTCAAAATCACCGTGTCCACATCCTTGGGGTCCATGCCGGCTTTCCACAGACTTTCGGAAACATCAGGACTAACAACGGTCGGTTGGCGTTGCGCAATGTGATCTTGTTGTGCTCCCCTATATCCAGACAATTCGCGTTTTAGACCGAGATCGAAAATGAGATTAGATGACTGATGCCGGATGAGGAAAGAGAGAGAAGGAACAGTTGCTCGCTTCTCTGGGTCTGCGTCCGTCACAAAGAGCTTCTCAGGAAGCGTGAGCTGGCCGGCTTCTAGTGCGGAAATAATGACGTAGGTCTGGTTCGAGGCCGACGCTGGGAGTACGACTGTCTTATCGTCTAATGACATGGTTTCCCGAGATGAAGAAAGTTGATGGCTGTAGTGAATTCTCAAGACGTGTTCCAGAAGCGATTAGAAGGGCCCTGGTGGTTGGGGGAAGCGGTCCTCATAGACATCATCTTGCAGCCCCACCCCTGGCACTACCCCGCATGCGGGGTTCTCACTCTCTCAGAGGTTCAGACCTAGTAAAGTCCTAGGCATTCAGTGTAAACCCACGTCCCCGCTAGAAAGAAGAAACAAACTCGGCTCAGCTCACCCTTGTTTACGCCATCGTCCATCGTAACTCAACATGGCGTCCTCCCTTCCCGAATCGATGCAGGCGCAACAGCTCGACGCATACAAAAGGCCATACAAACTCCGACTCGTCCCTATACCCATAGTCACCTCACCACACGATCTCCTCATCAAGGTAGACGCAGCATCGTACTGCCACACCGACTATGTCCTCGCCTGCGGCCAGATGCCTGGTCTGCCCAGATCAGTCCCTCACATTGGCTGTCACGAGTTTGCAGGGACGGTAGTATCGCATCACTCTTCCCCCAGCGCAGGAGCACTTGGATTCAACGTTGGCGCACGAGTCGGGGTTCCCGGCCGCTCGTTCCACGCCTGCGGCTCCTGTTTTGAATGCCGAAACGAACGTCGGGGCAAAGACCCCTTTGGCCAAGATAACGCTGGATACTCTGTAAATTGCGTACACGCGGAGAACAATGGGTTAAGCCGGGATGGGGGTTTCGCTGAGTATGCGGTCGTGGATGCGAGACAGGTGGCTCCTATGCCTGATGTTCTATCCGCGGTAGAGACGGCGCCTTTAATGTGCGCTGGCGTGACTATCTACGCCGCACTGAAGAGATGCGGACTTGAGACAGGTAATAGAGTGGGAATTGTGGGTGCAGGCGGTGGACTTGGCCATTTGGGGTTGCAGTATGGCGTCAAGATGGGGTACAAGGTGCTCGGCGTCGAGGCTGCAGATACTCCGTTGTCGCTTGCATTGGATGTCGCTGGGAAGCTTGATCCGCGACCACATATCGTGGATGCCAGGACTGAAACAGCGAATGATGTTGTGAAGCGGCTGGGTACAGAAGATGGTAAAAAGACGGTAGGCGAAATGGGATTGGATGCCGTCATCATTTTACCAGAAAGCCAGGCTGCTTTTGACTACGGAATGACGCTTCTCAAGTCCCATGGGACGTGCGTTGTAGTTTCCTTCCCAGAAAAAGGCTTCCATATCGACTCGCGAGATGTGGTTTTTCGGGATATCAGGATTCTTGGGAGTCTCGTCGGAAGCAACAAGATCTTGCGTGAGATGCTGGAGTTCTCGGCGCAATATGGTGTTCGTGCTGTTTCAAGCTCGTTTCCTTTGGCGAGGCTGAATGAGCTTGTCGAAGAGTATCATAAATGCAAAGGCGGGAAGTTGGTTGTGGATATGTCTCTTGTTGATTAGCCGGGCAAGGATGTCGTATAAGAAGGTGAAATGGTAGATAGGTTAATATTGGGTTGGAAGAGAACACCAGGATCGTGAGTTGGGATCTTATTTGGGTAAAATAGTCTGCCAGAGTCATACCTGGTAAGCGTCCTGGTACATTCTGGTACTTTTGCAAATGTATCAGTGTCAATGCTTGCTTGCGGTATTCTTGGCTCAACTTTGTTGTCCACTCAGTATACAGCTTCATAGTCAGCATTAAACTTATAAGGATTCATGCGCGAAAATAGTGCAGATGAGGTCACTTGTGGGTGAGTTTTTGACGGAGGCATCAAAACTTGCTTATTCCATTGCCAAAAAAGCCAAGATTGAAATTATGAGGAACATATCAAAAAGGGAATGGCAGATGTCAAGGTCATTACGAGTCCGATTGCATCCTGACAAAATCGTATACTTCATCTCATAAGGTTGGGGAATGCCCAGGCGCGAAAACCTCGGGAAGGAGCGTAAGCACTAATGTGCGCTAAGATAAGCGCGCTCTTCGATAAGAATCACGTGGGCAGACGTGTAAGACGCTCGACAGGGTCCGCCTACCGAAGGCGCTTGCTTTCCACGCAACCGTCATTCGGCCCACATAGTTGGCCTCCTAATACATGAAACACTCCACTGGAGCCTTTACCCGTCATGAACAAGTCATCCAATGGTCCGCAGCGCCTCAAGTCAAAGACAGGCTGCCTCACGTGCCGGGTTCGTCGGAAGAAGTGTAACGAAGAGCGGCCCACATGCATCGGATGCCGTCGCAACTACCTCATCTGCACTTGGCCATCTGTTGATCAGCCCGCTGAGGCAATGAACACATCCGCAGCGATACGGCGGCAAGCTTTTTCCGGGGGCCAGAACGCAGGTACCGCAGTAAACCATGCCGTTACCTACGACAAAGCACGGCTGCGCTACTTGCTTCCTTCCATTGCTAACCTTCATTGTTTTGTACCCGATAGCATACCCGGTCTTCACAAAGAGAATGAAAAGCTCATCTTTGATCATTACTTGGGAGTTACGGCAACGGAAATCGCTGGGCGTGTATTAGCCCGCAATCCTTTTGTGGAGCAATTAATACCTGTGGCGTATCAGGATGGGCGAGTGAGGAGCTGCATATTAGCTTTGAGTGGAGCGCATCTATGTGCCTACAAGGATGATCGATTCGAACATGATGCACGCTCGCACTACGCAGTGACGCTGCGCAGTGTCAAGCATGCGCTCCTTGAGTGGAAGTCCTCCGACACCCGGGACCTCATCGGCCTTTTAATAATGACGCTGGGCCTTTGTTGGTTAGTATTGTCGATATACATACTTATCATGAGACACACACTGACTTCCCACAACAACATACTAGGTTCGAGGTTGGTTACCTGCCCTGAATCTTCCAATGATAGCTCAGGACGCCCATACTGACGATTGGTCGTGAGCACAGATTGTGATGGGTGATGTAGATGGGAAGGTATATCACCATCTACGAGCCAGCCGCACGATACTGCTTGAGCTGAGAGGCCCACGCAGTCGCGGAGTTGATGGCATCCTGCTCGATTTGCTCACTGAGGCTTACGCCTTCCAGGCCATTGGTACAAATCTCACCATACACACAGATCTTCCTGTGAGTCGTGACATTCCTTGCGACGATTTCCTGTCACCAGAAGCGCTACTATCTCTCAACAGGGGTAACAATACCCATGGCATATTGTTCGGCACGTCTCACGAATTACATGGCCTTATTACCCCCATAGCAGAATGCGCGCGACGCCACATACGCGAGCAAAACGATGATCAAAAGTTAAAGGATCTGAGAAGTTTCGAATTGCGAATCCAGGCTTGGAAGTACGTAGCCTCACCTATGGCTATGGACGAGGCTGCCGAAAAGGCGGCTGGTAAAATCAACCAACAATCCCTCCTCATCTTTCTTTACACGACCTTTAACGGCACAAATCGACCTTCAACTGCACTCATGGAAAGGATTGACAACATCCTCGACCTCATAGTGATACTTTCGCATGATCTTCCCCCAACATCACGCATTCATACGACGCTGACTTGGGCCGCGCGTATCGTAGGCTCGGTGAGTACCTATTGAAGCAGTAGATATCATTGGCTAAGGCTGATTGCGACACTCTTCTCCTACAGGTCTGCCGAAAGGAAAGGCATCGTTCAATGATGTCACGGCAAATGAAAACTGGCCCTTCTAATAGGCCGCGAGCGAGATATACAGAGACTTTTCTTAAGGAGTTATGGGCTGAAATGGATGAAGACGACATGGTATATGGTCCATATGGCATAGAGATCGTCATGCGCCGAATGAATATCAATCTCTCTTGTGCCTGATGTCACTGAGGTAGGTGAGACGCCAGGTCCACCGAGAAGCGAAGACGAGCTTTCTCGCCAATTCCGGTTCACTAAGAAGAGAGCTTGGATGGCCTTGCTTCGCTCCGCAGAGTTACCAATGTCAAACGAAGAGTGGAGAGTAAAGACACGCCGAGCACGGTACAACCACGGCATGTTTCCGTTGAACTTTGGAAAACCACAGCAAATGAATCGATCTACTCCAATTGGCCGCTTTTAAGTTTGGGTCTAGTGGTGCAGATAGTCGATTCCCGCAGCACGCAGCCGCGGTACCGTCATCATTATCATTGCAAGGTACTTATGAATCGTAGGAATTATTCTACCTAAGAGCTAACAAGGATCTTAGCACAGTAACTTGTCTTAGCGAAGGAATACAGCACCACCTTCGAAGATGATGTTCCATACAGACATTCTGGAGATGATAGAGCCGGCCGATGAATGCATGAGAAATAAGGCACTGGGAGATTTTATTCTTGTCAATATCTTTCTTGTGTTATCTCTTGTGATTATGGGAGCCATGATGTATTTCGTCACATACGCTTTTCCGATCCTCAAGACACCCTCAAGACACAGTATATTGCCCACTTTGTCGCATCATTTCTCAGGTAATAAGGCTCTACGGAACATCTCAAAGTGCTCGCTAGTTCTCTTGAGGATTCTACTGCGTAGATTTCGCTTTGCTTCATCATACCCATCGCATGTTTCACCACGGTCGCAATATGGTAGATACGCCAACATCGCTATGCACACTCTAACGAGACTACGGCAAGAACCACTCTCATTACAGCATGGATCTTGCGAGCGTTGGTAATCTTCGAAGCCTGTGTAACTCGGGGTCCGGCGGAGGGAAATGATGACATGGCCGCCTTGCAGTGGACGACCGTTGACAGGTTTGTTTTAGGATTTAGTTTTGTTATCTAGCGCTTTCCAAGGGTAAGTAGAAATAAAACGAAAATTTTTCCTTCACAATCTCGCTGACTTTGGACAAGGTCCAGGAACGAGAAGACGAAGCCAGCGCAGAGAGCTTGCCGAGCGATAAAAAAGGCATCTCCCATAGGAAACCTCAGTACGAGATGCGAAGCCCTAGATGTGGGGAGTGCGGAAAGAGCCTGTCGATGACTGATGAGGAAGCAAATGCGGTTGTGAGCTGTGCTAATTGGTGTGGTGAGGGGTTGTTAGTTGGTTTTGTTAGAGCATTCGGCACTGTCTGGCGTTGCTTGTCGTTGCGCTTTTCTGGAGATGGAACACCCGCTTACTCTTATACACCAAGCAGCATGGAGGCGTTGACTGTCTTGCTAGTTCTCAACGTTTCAGCTTACCTTGGGGCTCAGAAGAACAAGAGGGTTGCAAAAGGATAGATGGGAAGACTGAGCGGGAGATAGTGTGATAGACTAGGTTTATGTACGGTGTAGGCCATGGTAGCTCAATATAACGTGCAAAGTCACGCCATATCTATTGGAATCCAGAGGGCCAACCTACATCTTCCCAGACAGATATTGAAATACATAAATAGGCTTGCGCTAATACTCTCATAGGGCCAAGACATGGAGTTTGTGGCAGAGGCAGAGAAAGCTCAAAATACTGAGAGAGAGAAAGCTCGGATCGAAGAGAAGAGCCCGGTACCCGTGGCTCCATTGGCGACAGAAGACCACGTCGCTTGCCCTAAATGCGAAAAAGAGCGTCAAGAAAAGGAGTGAAGGGAAGAGGAGGGATCCTACTTGTTTCTCCTTTCAGACTGGGGAATGGAAGAAATGGCTCTGAGCTATGATATGGCGTTTGTGACGATTTGCTGCTGTTTCTTCTTCCATTTTAGCACAGATAGTCTACCCGCGCTTGAAGGCGGCATCACGAGGTCCGAGTTATTGACGGGAGCGCTCGTGCTGGAGATTTGCATGTATGGAACTGTGTCGAAGAGGGAGGAAGAGACTTTGCGGGCTGATGAAAGAAGCGGGAAAGATCTGGTCTGAGTGCTTTTGTTTTTCATGATGTCCTTGCGCTGAGAGCCGGGGTCCTCTTGTATCTATTCTACTGTTTCTAGTTATTCATCGTTCTCTGAACGTGGTAATTACTACCTGTGTAGCCGCATACTGTGGAATGTGCCTAGGAAGAGCAGTTATATTGCGCTAAAGCATTACTTCACGTGAAGAACAGCATGCATACGAGATGGTGTTCTACTGTCTCAAAGTACCTAACGCGACTATAATACATCAAGACTACACAAAAGCCCACGATACGAGCCTTACCCAGACTTGCTATCAGTCAGTTGGATCTGCAGACTGAAAACCTAAATAGGAAATCCCGGACGGAAACTAGCCTCATTAGGTTTTCAGTCTGTAGATTCAACTGACTGATAGCAAGTCTGGTCTTACCTTCACTCACATCTTCTTATAACTAAATGCAACAATAAATACCAGCTCTAATCATCCTGCCATACACCAACCACCCACTCTCCTCTTTCCTCTCATCCTCACCGTGCGCATCACAAATCGCATCAATCCTACACATACATTCCCCACTTCTTCTCTTTCACCCCTAGCTTTAAGACCGCCGTCTGTCCCATCAGCCAAAAGCACAGAAGACATAGCGTAAGTGACTCGGTAGTTGTCAGATTGCTTATACCCGTAAATCCACTTTATAGTATATGACGATGGTATGTAGAGTGAAGCGCGGAGGTTACTAACGCATACGTGCTGATGACCCATGTATCACAGCCCCACGTGGCGCAGCACCATGAGTCGTGCTCAGACTTGTCCATCTCATCAGTTAAGACTCTTTCATGGCCCTCAATTTCGAAGCCAATCTTTTCGAAGCCAGGATTTTCATTATCGAAAGACGAATTTCCAGTCCCGTACACTTCAACATAAACTGCAGGGCGAAAGAAACCCTCGCGCGCAACCTATCACCGCATCAGCGAACCAAACCAAGGTAAATCCACATAAATACTCTGCTTCCAATCACAGAGGGGAAAAAGAAACCACATTCGCAAAACTCACCCTAATCCTTCTCCGCCATACAACAACACCCACACCCAATAAACACTCTCCAACCACCCAAGTAGGCATCCACCCAACTAGCCTCTGTCCAAGAAACCCTGGCTCACAAAACACAAGCAACATCCTCACCCCGACGTCCAGCAGAACCTGCGCCCAGAAACAAATCTTGTACACCCTATCCTACCGCCCCCTAGACGCGCACAGCGCCGCAAACACCACCACGCACTCCAGCCCGAAGACCAGCGGCTGTGCGGCCTCGACGTCGTTGACGGCGGCAATGACGGCGAGCACGCTGGAGCTAGGCTGCGAGGAGTGCAGCGAGAGTAAACTGCATTCTGCGAGCAGCAGTGGAAGGAATATGAGCGGGTGGGCGTAGGTGGCTAGTCCGAAGAATATCAAGGCGACGTTTAGGGTGGTGAAGATGAGGAGGACGAGGAGCGGGGTTAGGAAGGAAAGGGGGAGGCTTGTTATGATGGGTTGTGATATGTCAAGTTGCATTCTTGCGTTTTGGGGGTTGTGGATGAGGTGTTTGTGTATGTGGGGAGGGAGAAGGATAGAGGGGGGTGTAGGGGGTATATTGGGCATTTGGTGTTTTGGATGCAGGCATGTGTAATGAAGGATGATGCTAATCCGTGATACGAGAATCTGCTTACGATACTGTTGTCCTCTCCTAAGCGGCCGGTTTGGAGGGTTTTTGGGACCATTCCATGGTAACGTTCTGCAGTTCTGGACCCTGGGTTTCCTACCGATCCAAATCGAATCGCGATGCTAGGCTCGTATGGTGTTCAGATTTAATCGAGGATCCAAGTCACGTTGGGTTGGATGCTTTATTCCGTACGCTGAGTCCTATAATACCCCTCTGCAACGGGAGCTATTCGTGTATAATTGTGGTAGGAATGGGAGCGAAAAGGCCATCCGCATTATCAGCTTTCTGATGCGGTCAAATAGTTTGAGAAGAGAGTCGCGGAGCATTGCATAAGTGATCTTGGAGCTTTTGTCATTGTTTATCTGCTACATTCCGTTCTCGCGCTCTAACTGTTAAGTATGGCACCGCTCCAAGGTACCCATGAAGGGTTGCAACTCAAGACAACGTCCGGAAAGTAGGTCTACCCTATTTTCCATGCGTCACGGGAACTTATAGTGCCCAAGATTCCACTCTACATGCGGCTCCGGGCTTGGTCACATCATGAGACTAACTTTCTGTCCCAAGGCTGTGAATCAGGTCCATTCCCGTGTCGAGAAGCGCTCCTAAACCATTTCAGGGGACCCAGCCCGCTTGAACCATGCAATTCGCGAGGCGCCAAAGATTGGACCTCTTTCCATCCAAGAGTCTGCGTATTTTTTCTTGACGGTTATTCCTCTATCCAATCTAAGATCCCCTTGGTTGAGAAGCCAGATGTGAGATACCGCAGTGGTGAGATAAGCAGCCCACTTTGGGTTCTTTTATATGTTGAAAATTCGATCGATCCTTACTTGGTCTTCTTCTTCGTAGTCTGTTGATTCAGCGGAGACAATAAAGCGCGCGCTGAACTTCTGGGCCTCGATGGAGAGCTTGATGATGGGTAGCATGCCGACGTAGGGCACGTTGCAGTAGCAGCTGACACCTTCTAGAGAGCACCAATAGCATTGGAGATTATTGTCCCTGTGTCTTAACGTGACGTTGCCGACAACGGATTCGCGACCGTATTGTGCAAACTGAGGCTGCACGAAGGCAGAAAGGTACTTGTCGAGGTGCCAGTACAGGAACTCGATAGCAGCGCAGCACGTGAGAGATGGACGCTGCTACTCGGGCTAGCCTCTTTGAGCTCCATATTGTTTAGCTCTTGATGATGTCGATGTTCGAAGTGGATTGAGTCGTCTGAGATGCGATTTGGGTAGTTGGGCTTAGAGTAAGGAGAATCACAGGGGAATTAATAGAGAGAAGGAATGGAAGCCTAAACCCCCACACGAAAAGTGGGTCGATGAGATAGAGGGAAGGAGCAACCGTGAAGTGATAATAACCCTGGCACGTGCTGTCGAAAGCGAACCCTCGTGCACGTCATGGAAAGGCGATAAAGCCACTCGCACGGCCCTTGCCGTTAGTGAAAGGTCGCTTAACTCGCAGCTGCATGTCATGGTATCCACATCTATCAAGCTAGTCAACCTCAGTACACTTCACCGAAGCCTTTTCTTTCAGCATCCTGCATCTTGTCAATCTCCGCTCCTTCAATCTTCTTCTCAGCATCACTACTCTCGTCTTTTCCTTCTCTTTCTTCTTCGCTCTTCTCAACAATCATGTTGCCTTTTAGCGTCTCTCTCAGGATTGGCTCTCCTGCTTTCTCTTTTGCAAACGCTGTCTCATCGCTCGTAGTGTCGCCATCTCCCAACCTATCCGTCTTGACATCCTTTCCCATACCCGACTCTTCCAGCCAGCCTTGTTCCGTCTGCTTGCGCTGTATTTTGCGGTCTTTAGATTGCTTGCGCTGAGTCGAGCTGGCGCGGAGAAATTTACGATGGCCAGTGCTGTGATGCAGGTGCTGCATTCCGGGGAAGTAGTCTGAGTCGTCAGAAAAACCTTCTCCGGACTGAGGGGCCTGGAGGTGACGCAAGACTGCAGCAGTCCGCGGTTGTGCGTGGTGTGCCGACCGCGACATAGATGAGGCTGCCTCCTCCTCTTCGCTACTTGTCGCATCGTTGGAAGCATCGTTCGGTGATGCTGGCGTTGGTGGCATTGCAGGAACAGGAGCGCCTTTGGTGCTTTGCTTTCGCGGCAATTTTGCCGGTGACGGCTCATTGATGATGGGAGCGTGTTCAGCTTCTTGTGCTGCCACTGGATGGTCTTCTTGTTCGCTCCCTAATGGCTCCATATGTTGTATGGCGGGTGGGGGGAGTTGCTGCGAGCTTTGGCCGAGGTATTCCAAGGTGTTCTTTCGCATTGGGCGCCGTGGGAAGTTGATCTTGTCGTGGTTACATCCGTTCACACACCCTCCCCACCGACGAGTGGGTATGGTAGGAGAAGCCGTGGCAGTGGATTGGTTTAAACCACTCAACGGCGTAGTTCTGCTTGGGGTGGTGGTCGTAGCACTCTTTGGTTGTTCCTCTTTGTCTTTTGCAGCCCGACGTTTGAGTTCAGACCATGTCCGCAGCTCGTTCTGAAGGATATATCGGCCGTTGTGTTCGCTTCGCTTCATGATGATGAACTCGCAGTGGTTAACGTTCCGGAGGTCCTCGAAGTATTCGACTGACCAGTGGTACCTGTGCCGCATTAGTATGATCTGCTTGAATCCCAGGAGTTAAACGCCCACCATTTCATTAAAAACACCCTCGACATGAGCCCATGCGTGACTAATACACAAACGCTGGGGAAGTTTTCATCCTGGAAAGATCTCCATAGACTCTCGTTGAAGCCACTGACGCGGTCATAGGCATCTGCAGCACTTTCGCCATCGGGTATGCGATAGAAGAAGTGGCCATAGTCGGCTCTCTCTTGCCACATACGCTCCATCTCCGCCGAGCATGGCTGGAAGTTGCCAAAGTCTTGTTCCCGTATCCTTGGCTCCTCGAAGACGGTGATCTTATTGCGGGGAAAGGGCGAAGGCGTAGGGTCGTCCGAAGTCAGGGTGCGAAGAATGCCTTCGGTGGTTTCGCGGGTTCGGCGGTAGGGAGAGGTATAGAACTGGAGAGTGTCGTCTGGTTTGAGCAAAGAGCGAAGTTGACGTCCAGCGTCTTCTGCCTGTCATCGCCGAGTCAGCCATGGGTCGTCTGGAGGCACATATGGGAAAAAGAACGTACCTGAGCCCAGCCATGTTGCGTCAATTTTACCCTATGATCAGGGATGAACTGGTGAATATCGCGGTTCTTGTTTCCTTCGGATTGCGCATGGCGGATCAGAATGATCATCTGGGCGAATATCAGCCATAGACATTCGTCGCATTAATAAAGTGGACCTACGCGGGGTTTCCCCATGACGAAGTTGGGTGGTTGAATGCGAATATCCTCGGGCTTTGGGGGAGCGACTTGCTGTAGACGCGAGGCACGACGTATAGGGAGTCAAGGCAAGAAGGTAATGTGTACAGAGGGGTGGAGAAAGTGCGATGTTGGATGTTTCATGTCCTGCTGCAAGTCCGACGATGGCGGCGACTATGCTGGCGGGAGTGGCCTGTCTGGCGCGCCGTACCCAGGCACCTAGCGCGTCATCTTTCACCATTGCCTGACAACTTCCATCTCACTTTTTCTTCCCTGCCCTACCCGCCAACCCCTCATTGCGCCTTTCAAACCCGTCGCATCAGCGTCGCGAAAATTATATAATCACGTGCCACTAGTCACGCACATCCGGCATCGCCGTCAACATCATCCGGCCTTTGCGCAATTCAGCCACACGCGCCAGATTCAATCCTCCGCACTACGATGTCCGAACCCATCCCCGAAGCCATACCGACGTCCGCCGACCCGCGCTCCAAACGCCCTGTTAAGAAGCGTGCCCTTACCCCTCGCACAGAGCAGGCGTCGCAAGTCGAAGCCCTCTTCGCGAAGCCCGATCGCGACATCCACATCCCCGGTTCCGGCGCGCTTGCCAAAAACTCTTCGCTGCCCCCAGAGATCGTCGCAAATGTTCAGGGATCAAGTGCTGGTGCAGGCAGTGGCGAGTTCCATGTCTACAAGGCGAGCCGACGGCGCGAATATGAGAGATTAAGGGCCATGGACGACGAGGTGAAAAAGGAGGAGGACGAGAAGGAATTTGCGAAGCGCAAAGAGGAGCAGGAAAAGAAAGACAAAGAAAAGACGGAAAAGAACAGACTAAAGAGGGAAAAGGCAAGGCAGAGGAAAGAGAAGGCGAAGAAGGGCGCCAAGGATGGAGAGGCCAACGCAAAAGACGGCACACCCGGCGCTGAGGGAGAGAAGTCGAAGAAGAAACTGGCACCAAACGCAAATCCACTCAAGACTGGCACCGACGACGACGCGGATGCGAACAATGAGGGTGGTGAGGTCAAGAATGCCGAAGAGATTGGATTAGTGATCGAGGATGACGACTGAGTCTTACGCTTGGGAAGCCGTTGGGTCGAGTAAATACTAATACTAATACTAATTCTACGAGTCTTCATCAAGAGCTGATGGAAGCTACCTCCACTACCGCTGAAACGATGAAAGGTGCGACATTATATGCCATGAACCATTTCAGTGCTAACCGCATCCTGTGAAAGGCGCCTTGCTCCTTCTTGACACATGGGCCACTACAGGTCACCGTCCTCGCACACCTAATGCTTCTAATGCTCATCTCAATGAGTGACTCATGAAACCATAATGTCTGGTCTTTTTCATACTACTCGGGCAAACTCGACGTCTCCTCACCATCTGTCAGACTTGGCGGGAAAGGCGCCAGTCGCAATGCTCTGATGGCTGAGCTCCATGGTCTACTACCCCGACATCCTATCTATCCTCAACATATCAGACCTCGTATATCTTTCCAGCGCCTCGGGACGAGAGGTCCGTCTCATATCCATCTAGACCGCAGAGGCCCTGATCTCTGACGCAGGGCAGAATGTAGGGTCTATCCCATTTTCTCCAGGTAAGCTGAACTATAGCTCAACCTCAACAGGCTATGGGTACCATTTGCTATGCATGAATGCCAAAGACATGACCATTGCCAACATGTATACCGCCCCCTTTTAAAGCCACTAAGCTTACGTGTGTTTACATCGCCAAGTGTTTCTAAGCGCATATCAACTCGATTTTGTTGAGACTTGACAGAAGACTAAGAACAAACTTGTAATGGATTTTACGCACACACTACGATTGTCATCCTCAACGTACCACGCATCTGGTCTTCTGTTGAGACATCAGAGAGCGCTTTCGAGGTACCTCTGCCCCTCACTTCTTCTCAGAAGGGTTCATTATTCGAAACACCAAGACCTCGATGCCAATGTTACGCTATCGGATAAAGCATAAACAAGAGGATAAATCAGGCGGTAAGACTCGGCCTCACTATGGCGCTTTACATGCCAACAACACAACGTGCCGGGTAAAGATGACGTGAATTAACTTTGCTTCCAACTCGAAAATTCTTCGAAGCAAGTTCTATTGGATAGCCCGACCAATCTGTTTCACATCGCAATGCTTAGCCACATTCCGCCCTTCGGTAGCACTTCGCAAAAGCTAGACCACAGAACGTAAGTGACAGAAGGTACCCAATAGGCCATGCCGACCCAGCAAAACTCCTCCCCGCAACGTCTCCGAAACGTAATCTTCGCCTTTGCCAATGTCTTGGCTGCGAGTAAAACAAGGTTCCGTCATCTGGGCTTAACCAGCGCCCGCTGCTTGGCGTCCGCCATACTGTTACAGGTACCATGTGTCTTGATACTACACAGCCCAAACTGCGGAAAGTAACGTGCGGGGAAGTGGCTCTAGACGCAGGGACTGGACAGTTGTGTACGCGTAGGTCCTTGAGCTTGGTTTTGCAGGTATGAAGATCACAGCAAATGAGGGAGAGTTTGTGTATAAAATCACACGATTCCAGCACTTTTGGGGAAGGCATCTTCATCAGTGAACAACCAACCATCACTTCCAGTCTCACCAACAATATTAGGAACGTCTATCACATATCAAACACCAAATCTCCATCAATCGATCAATGATGAGGGCCACCGTTCTCATCCTCATGGCATCAGGGTACAGCATTCCCTCATCGACCCTCCTCTTCATCTCACGACTAGCCAGCTAATACATCCAAAGAGCCCTCGCTGCACCGCTTGTCGGGCGTTATGTCCCTGAGCCTTATTCCAATGGTGTCGCTCCAGCTCCTGCGCCAAACAATGCCCCGCCTCCCGCTCCTAAGATTGCACCACCACCTCCTCCACCAGAGTCTGGAGGCAAACTTAAGCCAGACGGCGGTAAACCGAAATCAGATGGTGGTAAAACAACCTCCAAAGGCAAAAATTCGAGACCAGGTGGAGATCAACCTGCACCTCCTCCACCAGAAGGTAACCCACCTCCGCCGCCGTTTGAAGGTGACCGATACCCACCACCACCGCCAAATGGCAACCCTCCTCCCCCTCCTCCCCAGGGACAGCAACCTCCGCCACCGCCAAACGGCAACCCTCCTCCGCCTCCTCATGGACAGCAGCCACCTCCACCTTCTCAAGGACAGCAACCGCCTCCTCCCCCTTCTTATGGACAGCAACCACCTCCACCTCCTCAAGGACAGCAACCTCCCCCACCACCAAACGGTAACTCACCTCCACCTCCACCTCCTCAGGGACAGCAGCCGCCTCCCCTACCGCCAAACGGTAACCCTCCCCCGCCCCCCTCAGGAAACCACCCGCATCCACCTCCAGAAGGCAACCCACCTACTCCGGCACCAGGAGGCTACCCATCCCCACCTTTAGAGGGCTACCCACCTCCTACGCCGCTTGAGGGTTACCCGGTCGCTCCAGCAGCTTAGATTGCACCGGTCCGTGATGGAGAAGTAGTATGAAGCCATCAGATTGCTTTACGGAGATGTTTTGGTGGGTGGGCAGTGGGCAGTATGTGTGCTAGGAGACGGAGAGATGGAATGGGGTAGTGGGGTGATAGGGCGGGATATGGGCGTTGGGGGTTGGCGTTTGGGAAACCAGATTGAGAATATAATCGTTTTAACTTTGGAGGAACGCTTGTTCTACCTGCATTCTATGTGACTGCCTCGATTTTTGGTATTCTACACGACTGCTACATTCATATATCGTGAACAAGAATTACAGAAACGAAGCGGGATCTATCTTTTTTTTTTGCCGTCTTGATCTTTTGCTCATCGGTACGCGTTCTGCGTTCATGAATGCTCAACTACGTGGGATGATCATGCACAAAAATGGGGTAGGAGGGTTCATGCAGGTGCCGTTCGCCAGTTTTCGCGGCTTGTAGAAGCGAAAGTATAGATAGCCTAGGAGTACACTTTGTCTATTGGAAATCTGATGTGCACTTCCTTTGGCGTTTTGGCATTGTTTAGACTTGTAATGGAATTGCCGGATTAGCTTATGGGGTGTTAATAATGCTGTCGTGGTATGTGATCTATTTAACTTGAATTACGATTGCGTGTCGATGATTGATTGTGGTAATGTGGTGATGCATTGACGTAGCTGCTTCTTCTTTTTCTTAGACACACCATTTATGTGTATTTCCAGGTCGACTAGCACGGAGCTCTCTAGTAGGCTGGCTTTTATCCAGCGCATGAGTTTGTTTCCTGCAGATAGAGTAGGCCTTGATGTTCGTCCGATCGACTGAGCTGTTTTAAACTTACGCATTGCGCTACATGAACGGTTCTGCAGCATATTGACGAGACACAATAATGATATCAGGCGATAATTTATGTAGGCTGCAACAGATATTGGTTAGAGATGTTGGAATAAAGGCTCGACTGGTTCATGCTGTTTATTGTGACATGGGAATCGGCTAAAGCGCCCTGTCGCAAAACCCGGGCGGTATGTGCATCGTCGATCTCAGTGTTTGGCCGCCTTAGCTTGATTTCTAGGTCTTCTGTATGCCTCCGAGACGTCCTCTTATGAAAAGTCGTCAGTAAACCGACTGGACAGCTGTCCTTGAGAGTTTGAGTGTTGCGTTCAACGACCCATCCACCCATCCCATTTCACAGTCTCTTGAGTACGCACTCATTGGCATCTACTCGCAATGGCTATGCCAAAATCTCCTTGCGCCAACGTCCCTGGCACAAGTTTTGTATAAATTATCACCCAAACACCACAACCTGCTGTACACGCAACGCATACGCAACCTCATCTCCACGCGCGCATCATCCCCAATGCCCCCCAAGTAACTCAGTTCTCCGAAACCTGGGCTTTATTACCCGTTTAATCATGGCATTACGCGCCTCTTTGTGGCGATATGGATCCTCATTTATTCGAGCCGGGCTCTAATCTGGTGCACGAAACGGCACTTAATGCCGGAATATTGTGTGCCAAGCACGCGTAGGCTTCTCAAAAGTATGGGATGTGATTGTGAAGAGATATAAAGATGGCGTCTCAGAACTCTATCTCGACATCAACAAGCTTCTTGTGTTGCATTGACTCATCAGTTTCTTCGGTATACCCAACTACTATCGTTCGTCATGAAGTTTACCGCTATCGTCCTCATGGCTGCTGGGTGATTTGCTCTCATTGGTGCTTTCTACTTTCTTCCCCAGTTGAATACTTACATCTCCACAGCGCTTTCGCCGCCCCCATCATCGAACGTCAAGCCTCCGAACCCATTGGTATCCCACTCATGCCCACAGGTCCCTTGCCCGTCCCTTCAGGCCCATCTCCCAGTTTTCCCAGTAGCATACCGCCATTCCCCAGTGGAGGTTTCCCCACAGACTTGCCTCCGTTTCCTACTGGCGCATTTCCGACTGGTCTGCCGCCTTTCCCCACCGGTGGCTTTCCTGGCTTTCCGAGTAATATGCCGCCGATGCCTACGGGTGGATTTCCGGCGTTCCGTAAGTATTTCACGGTGAAATTGGGTATCGGAGCTGGAGCTGGAGCTGATGCTTTGAGTAGCGCGACCTTCGGCTGTACCCACGCCTGTTGCACCTCCTACATAAGGGGTGTCATGAGTGGGAATTGAGGGATGTTCGCGTAAATGGGGTATTGGGCTGCAGGGACTTTGCAGTGTCGCAACGGCGATGGTTGATCTCTGAGGCCTCGTTTTAAGAAAGGAACGAATTGGTAGTCTCTATATCGCATCCACATTGATTCCCGTGGTTCAGTGCTCTTCTATTTTCGATGCTGCGCCTCATGATGTGACATTGCTGGTCTTGGTTATTCCAGCACGATGTCTTCGACCTTCCATTCTCCGATTGTATCACCAGGCTGTATATCGCTGGTGAAGAGTGCAACATCGTCTTTGATTGCCAGAGCTAGTACGTGTGTGGCGCATACATGCTGATATATATCGCTAGGCTGTCGGCGCAAGATGATCTGTAGTTGACATCCGGATAGTAGCCATATTTCGTCCCCTTCTCTTATATTGCATCTCGGCACTTGACCGTAATGGTATTCTTTTGCGCGAATGGAAAGCCCATGTTACCAACTACCCAGACACGAATTGAGCATTCCTCGTGCTCGATTGTTTGAAATGTTCAATGGCTCCAGTAGATCGTTTATCTTATCACCCATAAACCCCAAAACGCGATGTCGATGCACAGGATCTTCCACTAATCCATGGAGATACGTTAGGCTGATATCGATAGCTTCAGATACCTCATGCTCATCCAGTCTTTCTATTTTATGAAAGCCGAGGGTCTGAAATATGTGGATTGATAGGAACTTTCCCACGGACGTCTTTTGTTCTCGTATGATTGCACTAATCTCAGAGCCCCAAAATTCTGCCAAAGTCATATATTTTAAAGGAGGCTCAAAAGTGAAGAGGTTCTGTACGAAGCACGCTCGTACTCCACGCACCTTCAACTGCATTCTTCCTGGATCAACAGCCTGGAGTGAGCAACGGGTTCTGGCCAGCCGCCCTGTATAGTTTTTTATTGGTAAGGACATGCCGTTGTCTCGATATCCGAATCAGCTTCTTGGGATCCAGGTAGGTGCCGAACTTCTATTGCTAGCTCCAGTTGAGCCAGTCTCATGCTCTCCGTTGTAGAAGGCATGGCCCAGAAATGCGAGATTCTGATGTCGGAGAACATGGTGGACCACGGCGGTGGCCATAACTTGGGACTCACTCTAAGCATAGTCAAAAATGACGTCTCCATCTTCGTAGTCCTCAGCTAGATGCATGATACCATAGAGACGGTCTCGGCGCCTGGACACTTCGAGTCTCTCTATGCTTTCTAGTAGATTGATCAGACATTTCCTTTGCCTCCTCTCACCGTATAATGCGCGCATTCCATTTTCTGGCGTACACAACATTATGTATTGTAAATACAACAGGAATTGACAATCATGCACAGAAGTGTCGCGCTTATGAAATTCTTCCAGTCCATTGGGGCATGCTTCCATAAAACGACCGACTGCTATATCCGCAAAACGGATGTTCATGCAATGAACGGCGAACCGCTGCGCGTTCAAGATCTCTTGCTGTCTTGGAGTAATCAGTTCACAAGACTATGGATAAATTATAAGACCGAGTTGTCATTGGGATACTCACATCCATATTCGGCTCCAATAGTTATTCAGAAATACATGCATTGCAACTTAATCCCAAAAGCGGGGATCTTCTCCTAGTCCGCAGTTTTGCTCTTCTGGCCTAGGCTCGAAATTCTATAAGGCTGTGACGGCTGGGCTATCTTCTTCGAAATCAGGCTCATGTATCCAAACACGAACGTATTCCGCTTTCGAATACAGCAACCGCATCATGGTGGCTTGAGCTGCACGCTCCTTGTTGTCGTTCTGGTTGATGCACAATGCATCGATCCAGATCCTGAGTGGTTCCGAGTTCTTGAAATCGCGCAGATATTCGAGGGCTCTCACGAGATTCCACGCGATCGGTACAGTAGCACTATTGACGATGACATGGTCGACTAGTGTAGCGTCACCCCATACGTATGACAAGGCATCGTACTCGATGTTGCTATCGATCGATGCGACGTCGAACTGGCCTTCGAAGGGATCGGAGCGCTTTCCGGGATGAAGTTCGAGGATGCGGATGAATCGGGGTTCGAGGGCTTCGTAGTGAAAGCGGGGCAGCGGGGCAGCTTCGCGCTCTTCGGAGTTCGATTGGCGAAGAGCGCAAAAGCGTCAGCCGGCTTCCTCCGAGTTATCATCAATCATTTCCCTAGATTGGTATCCGCGTGAACTATGGGAAGCTCTGATGAAGTTTTTGACGAAGAAGAAAAAGACTGCTGCCTACGACAGGGGCGACATGGCTGGGTTGTAAGGCAAGAAAGAGTGCGGGGTAGACACTTGGGCAGGCATGCATTTGCGCAGCGAGAACAAGATCTCAGCCCCGTCTACAAAACAAACGAAGAGACAAAACCGATGACATCAATCCTTTGAGACGCCATAAATTCGCTGGCTGATACCATCGATTTCCTCTTGGAAACTAATTGCAGACTTCCAGGCGTTGAATAGCGACATGGAGGCGAGCATCAGCTCTGCTCGGTGCAATGAATTCCTCTGCCTTTGAAGCACTGCATAGTTTCTAGCAGATAATATGCGACGCTACCAAATTTGCCTGCCTTGGCTCAGTACTTTGGATATGGAAGCAATGTGTGAGCAAGAGGCATGGGGCACGTACATGCCGCACATATAACCTCATGTAGCAGCTCCAGAGTGGTATCTGTGGTACAATTTCCAAGACGACTATAAACTTACTACAGCTAATTTGGCTATGTCTCAAGAGTTCCGAGCAAAACCTGGTCGTATCCGAAAAGGTCTAGCTGAGTTTCCGGCACGCCGCTTCCCCAGATTTCGCTACGAGCTTACTACGCCCAGAAAAGGCCGACGATCGAATACGAACGCTAAAGTCCGAAGTCGTCAGCATGCAGACAAATATAGTGACATGTCTTCGTTTACTACACCAATCGAGACCTGGCTTACACCAGCGTGGCTGAGGCTGGGGCTGAACATTTCCAGCAAGCACTTACGAATCTGCGTAGAGTAACGCGAGCATGATGTAAATGCCACTCTCGGCGACCTTGTGCTTACGAGCTACAGTACGACCGACCATTCACACGACAGCTTGGCTGACGATACTTCCCACCTTCTTCCCCTCCGCATGTCGAGCAGCCTCCACCAAAAGTGAAACTTCACGAGAAATGCGGTCAAGTAAGACGACACTTACTTGAGAAAAGCCAATGTAGGCTGGGTGAATATGCCTCTGGGGGACTCAGCCTCTTGGGCGCTACTGCGACGATGATGCATCGAGGCATTGCTGAACAAAGTTGATGGCGTGATGCTGGAAATGTCAAGGTAAGGCTGGCAGCAAAGAAAGATGTATAAGAAGAGACGTTTCCGCGCTGTAACAGAACGCATCCCACAACACAGCAACCAAAGCAACAACAGCTTCTCCACCATCTTCTACCCCCAATCTAATCAACTCTAACTTCCAAACCACTATCCCCCAACTCTCCATCAAACAAACCCCCAAACCCCTCAAAATGAAGACCACCATGCTCCTCGCCACCGCCGCCGCGGTCTTCACCACCGCCCTCGCTGCCCCAGCAACAGCCCGTTCAGCTCCCCAAGCCTTCACTATCCAGCTCGCCAACGACATCTCGGGCCAAAACTCCAACGCCGACGTGACCGTCAACAGCGGCCCCGTGACTTTCGGCCAACTCTTCAGCACCGCTTTCGGCCACCAGGTCCTTGCTACCTCGCTGCAGGCCGTGACCCCCGGTGCTGCTGGCAACAACGTGAAGTGCGTGGTCAAGAACCCCGCCGCTCCCGGTTTTGCGGCCGCGCTGAACGCTTGGAACACTTTTGTTGATTTGGACGGTAATGTGGAGAGGGCGGTGCCGACTGATGTTACTGCTTTTACCATCGAGTGCGAGTTGTAAGCGGTAGATTGGGTGGTTAGATGGAAGATGTGAGGGAGAGATGCAGGGGCTAGCGATAGAAGGGAGGAAGTTGAGATGAGGGGGTTGGGTGAGGAAGGTCTTTTTTAATGTTGGCTTTTTGCATAGTTTCTTTTTGGGAGTTTTGTTGTTATCTTTTCAGAACTTAGTCATTCCTTTGGCATCCATATAGGGGGCAAGTAGCTACTGTCACTCCTTTGTGGGCATATACATAATTCGCATCTATACCTTAAATCTGCAGATCCGATTTTCGTGAACTCTCGAGGCAGGCTTGGTAGCATAGCATTGGAGTCGTAATAGGTGTATAGAGATCACTGCCCGCGACTTGACGCATCAAGAAAATAGCGCAAACGATCAACGGGGGGACAACTCTCACCAGCCTCTTGCCGTTCACGCGGCGAAACTGCCGGGATGCACACCCCTTACCGTAAGTCCACCCTTTAAGTGTGCGGTCTTGCGCTCTGCTATCTTGGATTCCTTTCTAGCCTACCGAGCTTATTACAGATATACACTGTCGCGGATGAACAGGGGGGTATCAGAGGAGAGTTAATAAACGGCACTGACAGAGCAAGCGACAGCATAGTTAACAACTCTCTCATTGGCGTCGGAGGCTAACGTGCGAGGAAAATCAGAGTTGCAGAATGAACGCATATTGCGCATGTCTATACAAAAGCGCGCTGGGGACAATCAGAGCGGTCGGAAGAAAATGTATCTCGCCACACCGTGTGTCCCGGCACATAGGAACGCACCTTAGAACGTCGCGGGAACGTTAAACAAACGAACCTGCCGAGATATCAAAATGATTCTCATCTAGTGGGGCCGCCACGGCCCCTCCCTCTCCCCCGTCCACCTCTAGCAGCTTTATTTGGCTGCGGAGCTGGCGACCCTTCACCCCTTCTTTTCTCACCTACAGAAGGGGAAGTAGACCTGCAGCTATTGACCCCTTGCCCTCGACCTTCCCGTCTCTGTATGACCTCTCTGACATGCTCTGACTCACGGTCAACCTCTCGCTTGTCTGCCTCTTCGAGCGTCAACTGGATATCCCTCATCGAACTCTCACACATCTTCTTATCCTCAGGCCTACCAGTCGAATGGTTGTGGACATTATACCATCTTCTTAACACCGCGGCGTCTCTTCCCGGGGTATGGCTATCGCGAGTGAGTGAGATCTCGTAAAGCAGTTTGGTGAATGCAGAGATCTTCTGTTTCAGTTCGGGATGCGTGTTCATGAACTGGTCGTAGCTTCCAAGACTCTCATTGCCCCAAAGAAAGCTGTATAAAATCGTGATCCAGCGGGTAATCGGGCTGGTGGTTGGAAGGTGTTCGAATGCTCGGACGGCAATGACTTCATTCGGAAGCTCCTCGATATGCTTGTAGTTGGTGTTCTGAAAGCTCAGTAGGATAATATAAGCGAGGTTTTATTCCTTACGCTTATACAGGAGTATGTACAACGTCACTAGGTTTTCGTAGTATTGTTGTAGTGTCATGTAATGTTCCCCATTAAGAGCAACTTTCTTCTGATACTTTAAGAGGTTATACATGGAATAGAGGATGTTCTTCGCTTTCGCATGTAGCACAATGCTGATATCCTCCGCATAGTCGACTACGGACCGGTCGGGGTTTGCGTTAATAGGAGTGCGAGTCTGTATTGCCGCGCCAGGCGTCCCGCTGGCATCCTCGCCGCCTCCGGTCTGGTCCCATCAGGTAATGTCATTCTCGACGCTAGGGATCTCGGTGTGGCATTTGCAACAGGTGGTATGCTTGGCGGAACGGGTGAATTGGTGTCCATTCTGAGTGCTGCTGGAGCTGTGGGCACGCTTGGACAGCGGTCCTTCCCACCAGTGGGGAGATCGCACTGCAGTCTCTGGAGCTGGCAGTTTTGACAAGTGTGACCGAATGACATATAGGTCAAATTTGCAGGCTGCGTGGGGTAGACCTTACAGGGACGACCTTGGTTTACACAATGGCTGCATCCGTTGCCATCAGCCGCCTTACCATGGTGGTTTTGAATCGCTCGAGCATGGGCAATCTCAAGCTTTACCTGGAATGGTAGGGTACCCCACGAATTGACTATCGGGCATATGTAGCCGAATTCTTTCTCACCTGGTGGTTCGGAAACTTAGTCGGCAAGATCTTGCATATGCTTGATAGGATCTGCTTTGTGTGACGGTGCAGAGTTGGTCTCGGCAACGCATCTGCGTTTTTTTGGATGTATTTGGACCAATCTTTGATTCCATCGAAGCCCGTGGATACGTCTTTCGCAGGAAATCTTCGAGGTTCGGGTCTCGCGCCAATTCGAGTTCGTCAAGCTCAATGGTCATTTGCTTGACTCCTTTGGGTTTTTCAAGTGCCTGGATTTTCGGTGTCTGCTCCTTTTGAGTCTCTCTGCTAGACATCGTAATGAGTATGCCAGGAAATTGGGATTGCAGTTCCTCGTTGTACGACAAGGTCGGATGATCATCATCAATCGTGAAGGAGATTTCCTTTACGCTCGAGGGGATGATGGTTTCTTTTCTTCGTCTTCTTGCTGGCTCGGATCCTCGGAAACCTCACGCGTCTGAGATTCGGAGATTGAGTTGTGGTCATCAATGTGAACGCCATCGTCAACTTCTGTTGAGCGCTCAGATTGATGAACTTGGTCTTTCGTCATCTCTTGGTAAAAGCCCACTCCTGCGCGAAGGAACTTCATCATGATGTCTTAAGGGCTGATCGCACAACTACCGAGAGAATTTCCATCTCCGTCTGACAAAAAGCTCCAGGGTTTGGGGCCTAGACGCGTCAGTTTTGTCCCAGGACTTTCGCCAAGACCAGAACCTACAGCCTAGTCTGCTTAACAGATGTGATGCTCTTTTCGACAGCTCGTATAGCTTGGATTAACTCGCATTTTTTCGCGGTCGCGGCGAATTGATACGTTGGCTCTGGGGCCGCCATTTTTGCGCGCGGCCAAGCCTAGGGCTGATGGATGAATGCAGGATCCGGGATGTCGCTCGTGTCGGTTTCAGCCAAGGAGTTCGCGAAAAATCGCTCTTGACAAGGAGGGCCCCGAGTATTGCCGGAATGCTGCGAACGCAGCCTCTACGCGGACAAAGGGCTTCCCACGATTACGCGCCTCAGCGCGAGAGTTCCAATGCGACACCCAACCGCTAGTTGGTGTACCCACGAATATGATGAAGCGCGCAGCTATCCACGCACTCGGGTGTTGCTTCTGCTCAGTTCTCAAGCCACACAAAAAAAATCTCCGAATTAGCCGCCTGCAGTTGACAACCAGGAATAAAATCTAACGCGAGAGATAGATGCCCTGATGTCATGAGGTGTTGGACGCGTTCCGGCCGCGAAGGGCGGATTTAGCGTGCCATTAATAGCATAGCACCGACCGGACCCGCTTGATAGCGTGTCATGATTCCTCCCGCGCTATCCCAACTCAACAGTGGATTAGCACGTTAATGTTGGTAATCGACCTGCAGGTTTATAGCATTCATTGTCA
Source organism: Stemphylium beticola (assembly GCA_029100535.1). NCBI lineage: Eukaryota > Fungi > Ascomycota > Dothideomycetes > Pleosporales > Pleosporaceae > Stemphylium > Stemphylium beticola. The sequence continues at coordinate 64,424 of JARBXR010000001.1, read as the reverse complement.
ATCTGGACTGGAAGTTTGGATGTGAAGCCTGAAAGATTGTCATATGACAATTCTCGAATTGATTCCTAAATAGTCAACAAATTTCTTAACCTCGGGTTTGCACGGGGTCGCATTGAGGAGCTAAATCGGGAAGATGAAAAGAGCGAAACATGGTGAGATAAGATATTTACGGAGAACAAAAAAGTATATACAAGAGAAAGAAATATTTACAAGAACAAAAGCCGTTCCAAGATCCTCCACCTCAACCTTAGGTTCCAATCAGTGATCAGTTCAGATCACTGCTTAGAGAATTGAACCAGCCTAACCAGAGCAGGTACCGGCCTTCTTAGGCTCACAGCCACCAGCGCACCCAGTGTACATCTGACACTTGGTCTTTGCGTCGGAGCAAACGTTCTTGAGGGTAGCAGTGTCGCCGTAGTTGCTGTTGATACCAGCCAACTCGCCTCCGTTGGTGGCAGTAACACCCTCAATGTATACATTGCGCTTGCATTGGGAAGAGCACTATTTGTTTGGTCAGTCACATCTCTAATGGCCCTTCTATTATTTCTTGGAGCACTCACGTTTCCGCAAGACCTGTAAAGCTTGCCGTAATCGTTGACATAGAAGTTGATGATGTTTACAGTGCCGCAGCCGTTGTGCTGAACGACCTTGTCCGAAGCGTGGTATGCGCCACCACCAATGATCCAGGACTGCTTGCCAGCCTTGTCCTCCTTGATAGAGATGGCGTCCTCGCAGACGTCCTCGAACCACACGAATTCGAGAGTGCAGTGGCCCTGACAGTGGACACCTTCGGCCTAAAACGAGTCAGTTGGTACCATCCCCGTCATTATCACAAGAGCATATGAACTTACTTGGTTCTTGCCAATTATCACATTGCGCAGCGTAGCACCCTCCTTGAGCAAGAAGACAGCATCGGATGCACCACCCTCGGACTGGCCAGAGCAGGCACCACTACCGCGGTCGTACCTATACCATTGGCCGTCGTAGGTCTGGCCGGCAGCGATCTCAATGACCTTGCTGTTGGTCTTGGTACCTACGGCAGAAGGAACACCTCCAGTGTATCCATTGCATGCAAGAGCAGCAGGAAGGAGAGCCGTAGCGGCTGCGATGATTGCGGCGAACTTCATGATGAAAATGTGTCGATATTTCAAAAAGGTTGTGACGAAGCGGAAGGTGAAACAGAAGTGGACTGATAAAGAGTGTAGTAGAAGGCTTGAAAGTCAAACTGCTCAAGGCTGATGAATGATAGACTTAACCGGTGGATATTCAGTCCTACTTATAAGGTGGTGCACAACACTCTGCCGCTTTCCCACCTTCTCTTTGTCACGTCTACTCTACAGCCAACCTCAGACCTTCCTGGTCACTTCATCTTACCAGATCAGGAACTCCCCCCTAGCTTATCCACAGCTCATTCGCGGAACTCCACAATGGTATCCCTCTCTCTTGGCAGTGGGTGTTCCGCCCGACACTACAGTACTGCCAAGACAGTGCTGTGAAAGCTTGGTGCTAGAGGGGTGCATTCCAAGGCACCTGCAATGCAGAACGTCGGATGATGCCCTGCGATTTCGGCATGATGTTCATGGAGGTGAAACGCTCACCAAGCTCCCTAATGTGTTGGCGCTTGCACATGTTGGTCAAGTCTCCCTGTAGCGTAAGGCTTAGCGCTGCAAACATCCCGTCGTCTCGTCTTCGGACGAGTAACTCCGCCAACCGGTATTTCCCCGGAGTCTATTGTATGCAGGCTCTTCAGCGTACTGATTAGATTGAGTGGCGGGAGATGCTCCAGGGCTGCAGTGTTGACGGACATCACGAACCGCGCGAGGCGGCAGAAAGAGCCGAGTGACCATGGGAAGGTGCGCGGGAGTCAGATGTCACACGGCGGCAATCAAAATCCACTCTCACCCACAGCAGCTGAATGTCTCCGAAAATCCTTCGCGTAGTTTCTCGACTGGGTTCGGTCTACATCCTTCCAGCCAAGTGTGACACGGATACAGCCCGCGCGAGTAGGTCGGCAGCGGGAGCACGCTTGCGCCAGGCTAGCGATAACTTCACAGCGGAGGCTTGGTATGCGCGAAAGCTATCACAAGAGTCAGGAAATGGAGACGCATGAAGCAGTTTTGATTGAAGATTAATCTAAGTATGCGCTGTTCGCCGCTGTGAGTGCGACGGCGTCTCTTGGTGGCGACACAGTGGGTACCTACCTGGGTATTTATGGTATTCGGTATTCTCCGAAGCCCACCCGATATGAACATGCGCGACGGCGATTAGACGACGACGTTTCAAGAAGGTGGACAAGAAAAACTACTTCTCCCATGTCATGGTACGACAAGAATGCTTTCGGATCATGCTGCATGACTTTTCGGGCACAGTGGGTCACTGTCCAAATGGTTTTTCGGCAGGCCCCAAATTCAGGAGAACATATGCCTAGTAACAAGGCATCAAGGATGGCTCCATAAAAGAGCGAACGAAACTGACTCACTCGCGCGACACAACTAGCTCAGCCCAATCGGTACATCACTTCCCGACCCCTCGTGCAACTCGATATTCACGATGTCAGTGGTGGACGGAACAGTTTTAAACGATATGGGGTGCATGCTGGAGTGCGTCGTGGCGTGCATGCAGCACGGCAGTGCATCGGCTTTGGAATCCCCAGGTTTCGGAGAAAACAACCGCGGCTTTGAAGCTGGGCGACAACGGAACAATATTGAGCTTCCTGGACATTCCACGAATCAGCAACCTTGAGCTCCATCATCAGTGATCACCACAGTGTCTTTGGCCAATCTTCAAAATAACAAGTACTTCCGGAGGCGCCCCATTCTTGACCGGCAGTCAAAGCTCTGTGTTCTTGGTAGTGGGCCGGTACCGCACCTTGTGGGACAGTGGCTGAGTATGTGGCGCATGCAAGTCATCTGCGGCGGCTCTGATGATTATCAGCAAATGACTGACCTTGGACTTTTCCACTCAACGTTCGAACAGCAAAACAAACTCAATTTTGCAATCTGCAGTCATTAGCATGATAATCGTCGTCGATATAAAGCCACACATAGTGGCACGCCAAGTGGAGTATGCGCCACTTTCGCCTCCAAAGCCATGGGCCGCGCCACACATCATTTCCACAAGGATGAGAGCCGGATCGACTGTTTCATGTTGAGGCCGTAATCCGATAGGGCTTCGGTATTCGGCGTACAGAAAGTCAGGCGTGCCGACACCCGGATCCTCATCTTATCAGCTGTTACACGAAGCAGGGCTAGAATCATCCATCTTTTGCATGTCATTATGATGTGTCGCTCTCGCTCTCGGTTTCTACCATGACAATGTTCAGTATACTCCGTCTTGTTGCTTTCTCTACAGGGTTGCATCACCCTGCACTACAGATGTCTGGACATGTCTTGGAGCGACGTTCTGTATAAAGCGTTCCATCGGACCGGAGACTACATGCCATCACCACAGGAATTGCCACACGCATGAACCACACGCATGAACCACACGGCATGGAGGACCGTGTTTCGTAGCTAAGGGATGGAATTATGTCGACAGCAAGATCCTTCGCCTAGCATTGGCGGGTTTCCTCGACTCCGCGATTGCATTCTGGTACAGGGACCAACGGAGCCATGGGGAAAGTAGGCTAATCCGTTGCCCTTCTCACCTTTACATTAGACCTCAACAATATCGCAACCATTGCTTACATGGACTCCATGGCAACTGAACATGCTGCAGTGCGGTCAATGATTCTCGCTGTGAAACTGCAGATAGTGACTTACAAAGTTACTTACGACACGACTTCTAGCGGCCAAGCAGTTTCCGGTACATCATGAGTTAAGATGTTCCGATTTCTGTCGCATAGACTGATGTTACATGTTTCGCGGCGCGTGGACGCGTTGCTGTACCATAGGAACCATGGTAGGCGACAATCACGTCTTTTAGCCAGCCATCTTCCTGCTGCAAATAATCTAGGCGATGTTTACAAACAAGTCTTACCCAAGGTTCTAGCCACAAAGCTCAAGATGCGGCTATCTAGGATATATGCAAGCTGCGTCTCAGTCTCGAGCCGTTAGTCAAATTCCGTATTTCAGGAAGTTATATCAATTCGACGAGAGAATAGGTGTCGTACTTTATACAGGGAAGAAGGGCTTCTACGATGGTCGACATACCAGCAATATCGTCTTCGGTGTTCTCCCAGTATGTGAGCGCTCCACTTCAGGCTCTTGACGCTACTAAAAATACATGTAGTGAGACTAGCAGTGCCGTTAGTAGCCTCAAAACGCTCAAACGGTCGAGAATCGTCCCGCTACCGACAGCCGCCTCCGACGAAGCATGCTGTATTTGCCTGAACCTTTACGGCCCTTCACATAAAGCAGTCACTGTTCTCATCAAAGACTGTTACCATCGCTTCGGTCAAGGATGTCTTGACGCCTATCTCAACAGTGATAGCCCGAGAAGCAATACGTGCCCACAATGTCGGAGGGAATGGTACAAGCGGAGGTCTGTCGCTACAACAACAAGATTTACGACAGCCATGGAAGCCTTGACAGTAGCCAGCTTGCCCCAAGCACCTGTGCAAGTCGAATCACGGACAAGGTCTCGTCGAGCTCAACGCATGTTAGAACACGATCATAATTTGAACCACGAAATGATCGCAGCTCACCTAGACGAGGTTTTTCGACGGCTAGATTTGGTTCAAGACATCAGCAACGAGCGGACCACAATCACCGCAGATACTCGGGTTCGCCTTCAAGCGGTAGAGCGTCGCGCTCGACGAATTCACCAAGCCCTCCAGACTGCATACGATGCTGTTACCCCAGCGATGGCAGGCCCTACATCACGAGGCCATGAGATGCGCCAACAGCCGGAGACTATGAGTCAAAGCGACACCATGTCTCAGAGAGGCTGGATGGAGGCATTTGCGGTGAATCTAGGGAACGATAACCATTCGATTGCAAATGAGTCAGATCGTATCTCGACCACAGCGCAGGATGGTAATGCCACTCGAGATGAGAGCTACACAAGCTCCGGCGTGTCGTATCCTAACGAGTTGAACATCCACCCGCTACTACGTTCGCGACTCTGGGGAGAAACGAACCAGGCCTGGGGGGCCTCCGTTCAGCCCATGGAAAGGTATTACGATGCCGGTGTATCCCTGGGAATGTTCTCTCGAGCTTTGGCTGCAGATTCAACCAGAAGGGAGACGAGTGCGGACTTTGAGTCTGACCCTAGACCAAGCATTGCACCGTCGCCCAGAGTATCTGTTACAGCCTGTACTCATACAGCTTCAGAGACCAACAGTGGTAGCAGCAACTATACAAGCCCGCAGAACTTTTCACATGAGCCAAGCAACTTAGCGCATAACCTGGTGGAATGTGGTTCGTATCTCCCTCGACAACCCGTTATGGAGTCGAACGTGCCACAGCAAAATCATACCGCAGGCCTCCCATCGACCGCAGACCAACGTCCTCGCCCACTCGAAGACCGTCAAGTCTCTTTCACAATCCGACCAGACAACCACGTCATCCGCACCCCCGCAGTCGCTCCCCCTCGCCTCCCCCAGCGCCGCTCAAGTCTAGGTAATCTGCTCGACCGGCCTACACTACATTCTACTCCCGCCGCCAACAGTCGGCCTTCCATGTCCGGGCTTGAGCGTAGACGCAGTATTAGAGATTCTAGACAGAATTCAGCAAGTCAGGGTTGGCGCGAGTCGCTGCCGAGGCGTTTTCCGAGTCTGGCGAACCTGAAAGGGAGTTTACTCTCGAAGCGCGGAGTTCGTGATGGTGCAGTGCTCGAGCGATCGGGTTAGACGATATATATGGAGATTCAGGGTAGTTCTGAAGGTGTGTCGTAAATTGGAAAGCGAGGCGGGCCGCGATCGTCTTTCGTGTGCTTGAGGGTATGCCTGATTGCGATGCTGAGTTTCTTTGGCATTTCGAGACCGTCACATAGACCCCATGTCTGGAGCCATGTAAGCATATTCATGTCGCTGTATTGCTGTTTTCTAACAATTTTCTATTTCGCAATCATGTAATTGCGTCACCCAAAAGTCGTCATATACATCAATTCACTCACTTTCCCTGCCATCGGCGCATTACAATGCCGCGCACCCACCCAGTCCAGCTTTCACCAATCTCCCATCCAACACCGTAATAAAGATTTTTGGGATGACAATACTCGTTTGCTATTGTGGAACCCGCTTTTCTGCCCGCGGTACTGTCACCGCTCTCCACTCACGTTCATTGTACTTGTAGCAGTTGACGGAGGCTTCTGACTGCCTCGCTCACTTACTCTACCACTTCGACTACCTCAACCACTTGTACCACACGTTGACCAAGCAGGAATTGATTGCGCAATATCAAACATGGCGAATCGAAACCGCCGCCTCGGAACCCTGGCTTCAACTTCGCGATCTCCAACCATGCCGCCGAATCCGTTCTCCGCTGCTCTCGAGCTCTCACCTGTGCCAGACTCGCGCACTCGTGAAAGTGTCCTGATTTCTCCAATGCGTTCATACTCAGTTCCATATTCGCATTCGCCTATTTCCCCATACGACATGTATGCCTACGACGTGCATGCTCACGACTACCTCACTCGCTCTCCATTGGTCTCAGCATCTGCATCACCCAGATCGCCCATGGCCTCATCTACAGCAAACTTTATAGCCTTGCATACTACGCAGACCGTGTCTCACACAGACACAGACGAGTGTCCCATCTGCCTTGACGCGTACACCACGGAGCCATGTCTGCGCATCATGGATATCACAGGATGTAACCACCACATCGGCGCTACGTGTCTGCAGGAGATGTTGGAGAATCGGCCTCACGTAGAGAAGAAGTGTCCATTGTGCCGAACAGTTTGGATCCCCAGTCCCACCCCCGCTATTCCCCCTCGAGGACAGAGTCTTGGCGCCTCGAGGATGGCGGAGATGTACCTTGGGCTAGATGGCATTGGCGCTGACATCGCCAGTACTCAAGGCCAAGTCCGCGACATTATAGACCTCCACGATCAGACCGTAGCTGGCTACGCTGGACGTGGCAGTATGAGTCCCAGCGAAGAGATTCAGCGAGCTGCCAGGCGCCCACGCCATGGAACAGAGCGCACCCAGCAACCCATCGTCGTTGATTCATCCTCCGAAGGAGAAGAAGACTACGCGACCCAAGTCCAGAACTTTGAGAATCTCACTCGAGATATAGCGAATATACGTCAGAGAGCTAGGAACACGCAGTACGGTAGGAGGGGCTCGAAGCGCCGGGATAAGCGACGTAGTGGTGGGCGTGAGGGACACCACTCGGGCAGTGGCAGCGACAACAACAACAACAACAACAACAACAATGCCAACACAAACGATACTAGGAAAGCAGTAGCTAGTACAGGCATCAGGCGAGGAGCCCATTCCGATGGCAGACCTAGAGCCAGCACCCTTAATCGCTTCATCAACACGATGCGGTTGAACCCGTGGGAACATGCCATGAGCGAGACCAGGGTGCGAAGAGACGGCCACAGCCCATCACAAGCACATCGTCGCTCTACAGGTCAAGCTCTCCAGCGCAACTCTACTACAGCAACCGCAGCATGCGAGACTTCTCCGTGGCAGGACCCCATTTCACCACCTTACATCCTTTGTTCTCCCCCATCACCCGCTTTTCCTCCACCCCCACACGCCGCCCCCAGCGTAGCCGAAACCATCGCCGCCCTCGAGTCCAGCGGCCCCCGCGTCCCGGACCGAGTTTCCTCCCTCAACCGCCGCGAGAACTGGCTCCGGTTCCAGGAACAAAGTCTTCAAGCGCAGCAGACTGAGTTGGCGAGGCGGGAAGTCGGGATTTTGACGAGGGAGAGGATAGCGGAGGAAGTGATGGAAGTTGTGAGGAGGCAGAGAGGTGAGATTGAGGCGTTGGTCAGGAGACAGAGGGAGGAGTTGGAGATGGTTGTGCAGGGAGGATTGTAGGAGGGTGAGTTTGGTGAGTCTGGTGAGTCTAGGTTGATATGGACGGACGGATGGTAAGCAGAGGTAGACATGGACCCCGTGGGACGTGTTCAAGAGAAGACTTCCGAGTTTTTGTATTTTGGAGAGTTAGACATACTCGACATAACCTTAGTTGTTCAGTATTCTTCCTGTATTTTCCAATACATGGAAGGAGACCAAACCTCCACTACTCTGAATCCACGTCGTCATTCATGCGAGTGTACCTACATAGATACTCAGTCAACCTAACTTAACCCACTCCCCTTCGCTCCACCATCATCCCCGCCACACCTACCTACCTACCTACCCAACAACCTTACCCACGCCCAAACCCACAGTCCTAAAACACCAGTTTCAGCCTCGCAATCCCTCCTCCGCCCCCACTCCCATCTCGACCACGCACCTAGATCCCCACAAAAAAACCCTCTTAGAGCATCTAGCCGGCGAGAAAAAGTAAAAGGGCGCTTACGCACTCGCTAAGCCCACCAACCTCGACGTCGGGAACCCCGAATGCAGCACTAGTCCCACCGCAGCTTAAGCGCAGCGAACTACCCACTAACCTACCCACTAACCCACTACCCAACTGCTCTGCTCTGCAAGTTGCTGCGCTGCGCTTGAACAATGACACGGAGACATGGGGACATGGGCATGTACGATTGCGCTTGTTGCATTCTCGCTTCACAACGACTCGACTCGACTGGGCGATACCGATACCGGTACCGAACCTGCATGTCGCATGGCATGGTATGGCATGGCGGCATCCGCATCGAAGACGCAGTATCGCGCGCGCATGCCAAGTGCAAATCCATCAACGATAACTCTCCGATGCCAAAAAACATTATTCGGTCATGTTTTCACGGCTAGCATGCAGGAGGCGTGGTTGCTGTACCTACGTGGGGACGGATATACCGATGGTTTCAGATCTGATCTGATCTCATTTTTGAGATGGCGCATCTGTGTGTGGTGTGCATCGGAGGTACTCTTGTCGATCGCGAGGCTGTGTACATACTATGGTACATGTGTTTCGGGGCCACTCAACACAACGAAACGAAACGAAACCCTACGAAGATCGTCAAAGTAGCCGACCGATGACGACAACCTTCAACATCGCGATCTGCGCTTCCCTTTTTTTTTTAAATTCTTCTGCAACCTAGCCAGCCCTAGCCAACCCTATCGTGTCCTTGTCCGTAACCGTGTCTGTGTGTCCGTGTCATATTCATCCGTCGGCGGCCGTTGTGGCACGTGGATCGTGGGTCCCGTAACGGGGTGGATCTCCAATGACGCGGGCCCCCTCTCCATGTGTGCCTGTCGAGCTGAACTTGAGTCGTGCGCTACGACCGAGAGAGCACCAGGAGCCGGACTGGGAAGGGAGGGCCGCGAGGGAAGTAGGGCTGCTGGGGGGGGTCGGTTGGTCGGTCTAGAAGGGCGGTTCGGGAGGACGTAGTACCATTGTACTGGCATTGCACGTGGGCAGTTACAGTACTGCTTTTACTGGATTCTGTGTCAGGTAGTCGGGAGTTTAGTTTGGGAATTTGCACGTTACATGTTGGTTGGTGGTGTCACGAATGAGATCGGATGGGTGGTGTTATTTGTAGCATGTACTTGTTCAATTATATAGACATGAAGTGTAGTAAAAAAAAAGCTACGGAAAGTAGATAGGAGCGAGGTGAGTAGACAAGGTCCCCGAATTACAAAAAGCTCACATGACTGCTTTTCTCTTGTTTTGGCTACTAAGATAGCCTCGTCGTCGTCGTCGCTGTCATGTCACCGATCGCGTGCGCCTTCCAGAAAGAATGAAGAAATCCCGTGGATGCGGTCTAGCTCGACGCCAACACCAGCGCTAAGACTAGCCAACACCTCCAAAAAAAACCCGCAGAACAGATGGAGAGAGAGAACATTTTTGTATGCTTCATGAATATGGAATAAGATGTGACCAGCACTATTATTGTTGACGGGGGTGGTGGGGGGAGGGGGGGAGCGAGGAGCTGCTAGGCGATGTAGGCGTAAATCCGGGGGGCGGAAGGGATGCCCTGGAAACACTACGGATAATTGGGAAGAAGGCGCATTGAGGCGCCCGTAATGTGTAGCGCGGAATAGCAGTTGATGGCGCGGAAAAGAGAGATGACGCGTATGGGATGGGGTATCGTGTCAGGAAAATGCGACCAAGGTATGATATCGGATATCGAAAGGCATTATCGTTGCGGTGTATCGCTTATCGTCGAGACATGATGATCTGTTGGATTTGCGCCAGCGAAGGATCTTCGTTCAGCCACTTGCCTTGCGAGGCATCTGCAGCGCGCAGGGTGTTGTCAATGTATGCGTCCGTCATGGCCATGAGTTCCTGTTTTGGTTTGTTAGCTTTTGTCCAGTATTATTCGTTCAAGCTCCCGAGAACAAGTGCGGTTACATACATTCCTCAACGTCACGTCGACTTGTTGCAGTGCCCCGAGATGGCTGGCATCGGGTTTCTGGCCGCGTAAGATGCTTTGTCGAGCATTCATCCATCGAAGGCCGGCGTTCGCTCTGAGGTAAGCACGTTGGCACTGAAACCGGCGCACAGCTGCATCCACAATAATACTACACATGTTGTTAGCAATCTCTAACAAATCTCACGTCTAGCTTGCACCTATGTTCTCTTCATCCCTCGAATCTCCAGGTGATGGAGGTGTTGCAGATGTGCGAAAAGTCACTTACGCCTTCAATTGCCGCCTCTCGTGCTCTGGGTCGCCTGCCCCTGAGCCAGCGCTGCTAGAGAATGGCGTCTGAAGAATAGCCTGAGCCTCGCTCGTGCACTGTCGGAGAAGGGAGTAACCATCTAGGTAGTACTCTTCGGCTGTGGGTGTAGCGCGCAGTTGAACGAGGTAGTGCTGGAGGTTGCGAAAGTCGGTCATGATTTCTGCTACGCGCATGGCGCGGGCGTCGTTGACTTGAAGGTATTAGTGAATGAGGTTGGCGAGGCACTTGGGAACGTACGGCCGTCAGACATGATGAGTATTAGGATTCTGAAGTAAAGGTCGGCTGGCGACGAATGGGCAGGATGGTTGGAAGTATAGTATCGTATATGGAGAATGGAACCGAGGATGGCTGGTGTGAATGGTAGACTGAGGCGGCGAAGTGGCAAGTGTTAAATAGCCATCAACGAACAGATGTTCACCCCCCACGATGGTGAGGAAGGTAGTTGGCCATGAGCAAGACGGTCGACAGCTTGGGTAGAGAATAGAAACAAAGCTACCTACAGGGCTACTCCCGCCGCTACATAGTGCCGAGCTCCACTTTGGGGCCGTGGGTAGCTCCCAGCTGTACTAGGTTCGTCTCGATTTGCACCATTCAGCGGTCGGCGTAGTACATGTCGAGGCTTAGGAGGAGGTGTGAGAGTAGGCATAGCAGCATGACGGTCGCTATCCTTCTCCACTCCAATGGGGAAACTAGACATGCAGGAACCGTGCGTCAGGATCCTACCAGCTTCCTTTTCTCGGTGCTCCGCTACCGTGGCCTCCCAGCTGGAGTGGACAGCGTTGTGCTGGTCTACTTCAGCAGCCCTAGGAGCGCCACTGGGCGCATGGGGTTTAGCGAGCCAGCCCTAGCAGCCTGCATCGGGTAAGGCAGCAAAAGCGAGCTGGCTAAGGTAGCCGCAGCAGGTGCGATGATTGGGCGACGTGTATAATTAGCGGTGCCTTGTTCGCGTGGCCGCTGAGTGTGAACCTGAAGGCATGTCCGGATAGAGTTGAACAGTGCGCTGCGAACGGACGTCGCTCGCCAAAGCCACAGCTGCAGGCTGCAAAGGCGGTGTCAGCCACGCGACGGCTGTGCTGGGCGCTCCGATGGCTGCCAGCCAGTCATATGACGTGCCGGTGCTGTTCATGAGTTGAGTGCAGACGGTTGCAGCTGAGAGGTCATGGGAATCTGCCGCGACGGGCGAATAGGCATACTAATCGGGCGGAGTCATGGCTGATGTCGCACGCTTTTTTTTTGTCCACGTCCGGCTCTGGTGCCTCGCTCACGGTTGCACTTATGCATGAGGGTGCAGTCTAACGTCTTTATTCATAATGCTACTGGAGCACTTCTGACGTCTGAGGTCGTGTCATGCTACCTGTCATATCGTAATGCTTCACATGGTGCGGTCATACCTGAGCGACCCACACCCTCCTTCCAGCTCCCATGGTCGCTGTCCCTTAATCCTTGTCTGCGATTGATTGCAGTCGCTCATCGATCTCGTCCTCGGTGAGCGCCCTGAAAGTCGAGTCTGTGCCTTCCTGGCCATTGGTCTTGGGCCCTCCTACAATGCCAATCTCCAACTCGCCCTTTTTAAAGTCGACGGACAAGACGGTGCTCAACGCCGTGATGGCCAACTCGACGACTTCCTCCCAGTTGCCCTCGGCGTGCTCCTTGTTCTTCAGCTTCTTCTCGAGGAAGTTGAGCGCCTCTTGCGTCTTGGGGCCCGATGCGGTTGCCTTGTAGCCGACGTAGTATCCTGCCGGATCGCACTTGTAGAGCTGGGGGCCGAATTCGGAATCAAGCGAGATGAGCGTAGTGGCCACGCCGAGCGGTCGCATGTAAGCCTGTGCCGTGTTAGGACATGGTCACGCCGTCTGATATGCTGCATCTTACCCTCTGTGTGTAGACCTGGCTGATGTTGGCTATCCTCTTCGCAAGCACATCGCAGGGCATCTCATAACCAAACTTGTAGCGGAACTCGGCAGCCTCTCCCCGCGCTCTGCTCACCGAGGCTCTCGCATCGGCAATGGATCCAGTCATGACACAGCCAACCGAGGGGGAGAGTCTGAAGATGTGGGAGACGGAGGCGGGGTCAATGAGCTTGTCCTGTACATGCATCAGTAGCTGGTGCAGTCCTTTGCCTGTGCTCTACATACAGGCACCTTCTTCTGCGAGATGACTACTGCGCAGTCCTTTCCCCGCACGCCCAGTGATGTGATGTTTGCTGCCGTAATCGCCTTGAATGCATACTCTACATGGGATTAGCATGTCTTTGATGAAGAGGAAGCCATGGCGGGGGTGATGGTCGCTGCATCGGGGCATAAAGAGACAATCGATTACATACCGACTTGGTATAGACGACCTTGGTCTGAGAAGATGGTAATGTGTCTGTCATAGCCTGCGCTTCCTACACAACGGGGCAAGCTGTTAGCATGGATGCGGCAAACAACAGCTTGCGGGCAGCGACAACGCACCAGACATGATGGCGGGTGATGTATATTTGTATTGCTAGAAGTCGTCTTCAGCTTCAGCAGCAGCTCGCGGGGATTTGCGTAAGCTCAACAAAAGGCGCGGGGTCTAGGTGCAGTGCAGGGCGACGTTGTCGGTGTTGGCTGTCGCTCTACGCGTTGCTTGTGGCCTGGAGCTCTGGGATCGCCGTCACTTGGTCTGTGCCTCCTTAGTATCAGCCCCGAAATTCTCTGCCTGCGACTTCTCATTCGATCTTCGCAAACTGACAGGACCCTCTGCACCAGCTGATTCGGTCATGCGCGATGCGATTTAACCTCTGCATCCTATGTCCCCGATATCCATATTCCACATCTGATCATGGCCCAAGACGCCGGAAGAGTTCCCGCCTGGCGCAGGTTGGGTCTCGCCCTTAAGAACCAAGACCCGTCCGGAGTCGCCGTACCTGAACATCAAACACCACCCAAGGGCCCACAACCGTCCGCATCCTATGGCGACCATCAGGTATCCCATGACCAATCTGGGTCAAGCATTGAGCCTGCCGTAAACAGCAATTCATCCAAGCTTGGCAAGCGGAAACACCAACATGAGCCAGCTGAGCAGCATCAACAAGAACCCAAAAAGAGCCGGCTTGCTGTTGTGGAAAATCAAGTCAACGGACATATCCATCAGGAGCTTCCAGAAGCTACCGTCGTAGAGGCGGTGACGGACGACGCCCCAGCGAGTGCGAAACCCGTTAAAGGAGACTCCAATTACCGCAAGAAAAAGGAGAAGCCGGCCAAACGCCGGAAATCGAAACAAGACGCACCCGATGCCAACACTCAACCACTGGGTCCATCCAGCCGTGCGCCCGCTCTCTCACCTGACGAGCCCGCAGAACCCCCAACTTTACTTGCCTCCACCGAGTTGGAGCATGCGCATACGCCATCGTTTGCAACACCCCAGAAACCCTTGAAGAAATCAAGCCGCAAGGACCCCTCCGGATCACCACCTCTGACTGACCGACGGAAGTCTGTTGCCTTTACCCCCGACACCAAGAAGTCCGACGGCAATACCGGCCAGGATTACTTCAAAGCATGGGTCGCTGAGCAAAAGGGCACTGGAGAAGTTTCGCAGCCCCCAGAGGTTTCCAACTTTGTCTTACACGCCCTGATTGCCGACGAAGAGAAGACTGCACGAAAGAACGGCCAATTGGAAAAGAAGCCAGAGAACGAAGAAGCAGCGGGTTTGAAAGCTAAGGAATCGAAATCAGAAGAGAAGCCATCGCCTAAGCCAGCCAAGGCTGAAAACGTCACTTCCAAGCCTGAGGGGCCAAAGCCTGCAACCAAAACACCCAACGCGCAGAGCACAGCCGCGGCCAAGGGAAAGAAGAAGGATCCTACCGTCTACATTGCCTATCTCACGCAATACCACAACGACCGAGACAACTGGAAGTTTAACAAAGCCAAACAAAACGACGTCGTTGACAACGCCCTGAACATCTTCCGAATTCCAATCGAGCATTCAGAAGCGCTTACCACGTACGTTGCTGGCCTGCAAGGAGCGGGCGTCATTGAGCGTCTGCGCGAACGCTGCCACGCAACCTTGAAAGATCTCGACGAGCAAGACGCCCAGATGGATGACGCAGAGGCTCGCAAAGTAGCTCAAGAAGAAGCTGAGCAGGAACGCATTGCCAAAGAGCGAAAGAGGAGGAAGACCGAAGGCGATCTGGTAAACTTGGCTGATCACCCGTACAGCCCCGGATTCATCAGAAGACTTCAGCGCCGCCGGGCCGAAGCGCTCCTAAATGCTCTAGGACGTGCTGCACCTGTCACGCCTGCAATTGCCCCCACATCCTCTCTAAACCCGCTGATGAAGCACGTCGAACCACCGAAATCGAACGCACGAAAGCGCAAGAGGAGGTCAGAGGTCTCCAGTGACGAGAGTAGTTCCGACAGCAGCAGCGGTGATAGTTCGGATTCAGATTCTGACTCCGACTCTGACAGCAGCGATTCAGACTCAGGATCCGACTCTGACGGTTCGTCCAAGAAGAAAGCTAGTAGCTCTGAAGACGAGAGCTCCAGTTCAAGCGATAGCAGCAGCAGCGACTCATCAAGCGATAGTGATAGCGACTAGACGGCGAAGAATTTCTTCCAAAATTTGCATTGCATTAGACGAATAAGGGATGTACTAGAAGGTTGGTTTTCGGCGCTACTTTTCGTGTAAATACCACTCCCCCAAAAACCCTAACCTACGCTTCCCCCCGGTAAGCCGGACAACCATTTTGAATGTGACTTTTGAACGGATTGTACAGATTATGAGCGCAAAACCGTTACTTCCTAGTTGACACATGCAAGAACGATGCCCGAACCAGCTAGCTCCATCGTCTCTCCGCGGATTCCCCGCTCTCTTTGCCTCGACATCTTAGACCATCCAACCACACTACCTTACATGGTACCTACTTTCCACCATTCCTCTTCCTCCCTCCATCCCCTCATCCCACCAAAAAAAATATCAACATGTCCCTAACGGCCCTCCCCACCGAACTAATCGAGCAAATCGCCTCGTACCTAGACCTACCCAGCACTTGTTCCCTGCGCCTAACCACACGCCCCCTCACAAAAGCCATATCGCACATTTTCAGCCAACGTTTCTTCCAGCAACACACTCTCCACTGGACGCCACAGTCTCTCTCCACGTTCCTAGAACTCACTTCACAAGCGCACTTGAGCGCAGCCCTGCGCCACCTAATCATCGACGCGACACCACAGCACTCGCAGCATCTGTGGCGGACGCGCAAAAAGCTCTCAGAAACCATTGCCATAACGACACCCTATGGCGCCGTGGAGACGGCCTCGCAGCGCGCGGCGCTGCAAGAAGAATACTCAGCAGCGCAGAAGGCAGCAGAAGGCGCAGCGACGTTTTTCAACGAAACGCGCTTCGATATCAAAACGCTAACACGCTGTTTCGAGAACCTGCCCTGTGTAGCTGGGGGAAACCATCAAAGTAGTAGTAGCACCACGCACAGCAGCAGACTCGAAACCCTCACATTCGCCTACACAGGCCTACCCGCCACACACGCCCCCTCAGCCCAACCATACTGCCACACGAGCCAATGCGAAATGTCACGCCCCTTCATCTCCACAATGAGCGCTCTAGCCGCCGTGCCCGCCCTCCACGGCCTCATCCACAGCATAACAACCGATCCCCAGCGCCCTCACGGCTCCATAAGTATCGGGCGCCTCGAGCGCCTGGCCCCGCTCCTCGCCGCCTTCGACACTGCTTTCGAGTCACTGACCACGCTGTCCCTGCACCTCCGCGACTGGCGCAAGACAGAAGAAGGGTTTACACTGCGCCCGGATACCGCTCGCGCACCCTTTGTAGTCCGCTTCCTGGCTAAAGCACGCAACCTGCGGTGTCTGGCGCTGAGCGCGTATTCGCCGTTTGAACCGCATGTCTTTGGCGCCATGGCAAGGCACTGTCGTTTCCACGCGCTGGAACGTGTTGACTTATCGCTCTTCAGCATCCGACACGCCACTGATATATTTTCATTTCTGGAACTGTCGTTTGCTTCGCTGCGGGAGATTAGGCTTACGCATCTACTGCTGTGCGATGAGGAGACGCAGTGGCTGCATGTGCTGGGGAGACTTGCGGCGCTGGGAATAGACGTCTTGCCGCGTGTTGCTACGCTTCATCTTGAAAGCTTGTTTGCGAGGGATGGGGCGCGGATGTGGATTCGTGGGGAGCAGCGTCTTTGGTTTGCCGAGGGCGAGGATTGGAGAGCGGGCGTTTTGGAGGCTTTGGACGGCATCGAGATGAGGGCGTCCGGGCCGGCGTGGGCCATGGGCGCCGTTGCGTATCCGTTTGTGGGGTTGCGCATGTGAAGAGGAATGGCAGGGGCAAGAGCACGGGGTTGTAATACCAGGAGAGGCCATGTGTGCCATGTAGAAGGATATCTCGGACTTATTACGGCGAGCTGTCGTTGTATTGCGAGCAAGTGCAACTTCCGGATCAAATCCTGTTTTATACATGTATAACAACACACATCAAAAGAAAGAAGTCGTATAGAGCAGACATCGCACACCGTTGCACTCACTCTATGGAAATATCATGAATTTAAAAAGCTTGCAATTGAACTTTGCGCATATACGTACACACCCTCCCTCCCACCAACCAACCAATCAACCAACAAATGGCCGGTATACAAAATTGTTGGTATATTTCCCTTTTTCAGATCCTCTACGCCATGTCCCTATTGTTAACCGTAGACTCGAGAAAACAACCGTACGGGAGCAAAAGGCTCTTTCGGAAATAGACTCCCGCTGGGAAAGGATAGGACGGCCCAAAGCCAAAAAAAAGCTGCAGTCAACAAGGACCTGCCGCCCAAAAACATAAAAACGCCGAGCGCAACTCTAGACTGGTGCGCTACATGAAAACAAGACCAACTGCTGCATGATCACCTGAAATACGCCAGTGAAATGATAAGTCCCAAACTTGAACCATATATACACTCCAACGATAGGCAGTATATTGAAAGGAAGGTTGGAAAACAAGTCGTGACCATCGACCATGGCCAACGACAAAATGGGAAATTCGTAATCGCGTCAACCCCGTATTTCTCATGCCGTGCCAGCCGTCTGGCCCGATGGGGAAAGGAGAGAAATGCGTGTTAGTTTTCGGGGAGAGGTTGGACTGCAGGGTTCCTTGATGTGAACAGGATGTAACAATGACGTAACGCCAAGCGCCAGTCCATGCGTTGTTGAGAGTGACGACACCGCGTCCTGGGAGAAGGAGAGGAATGAGAAGGTGCGGTAGATTACAAGTTGTATGGGGTGTGGGATGAGGATCGTGATCGTCGGTGCTGCCGATGCCGTACGCATTGCGTCATAGTTACGACACAGAGTCATGACAATGGCGGTGTGGACGTGCGACACGACCTGACAGCGTTGTTACTCCCAGTTACCTGAACTCAGTGAGCGGGTGTATCAGAACTTCGAGGGATAGCGGGCGCTTTCTTGTTCGTCCGGTGAAGAGTTTCGATGAGAAGGGTATACGAACCGGTTCATCATCTGGCCTTGCGGCATTGGCATCATGTGGACACCGTTGGGCTGCATTTGCGCAATTCCGTATGGATTTTGGTGGTTGATGTCACTTCCAAGGAAGTTGTTCATGGCAGCGCCGTGCAGGCCCTGAGCCTGCGATACTGGACAGTCCTTGTGAGCAAGGAGCAGTGTCTTGAGGTTGACAATCTCCTCACGAAGTTGGGTGACGGTGGCAGATAGAGCGTCGTTCTCTGTGCTGAAAAGCTCAACCTTTGCCTGAAGATTGGCGAGCCATTGCTTCTTGCGTTGTCGGCACTTGAGGGCAGCAACCCTAAGTCATGTTAGAGATGTAATCGAAAAAGAAAAAAAGTCGCACGTACCTATTCCGCTCGAGGAAGTTCTTGCGCTTCTCCTCGTCAGTCATCTTCCGGCCCTTGCTGTCGTACTCTTCTTCCTTGATATTGTTTTCGTCGTCCGAGTCACCGTCGTCCATGTCGTCGCCCATGCCTTGGTTGGCATTGCTCTTCTTTCGTGAGTTCTTGGGAATGTCTTCAGCCTTTCGCTTGTTACCCGCAGCTTGTTTGCCGTTAGCAGCACCCTTCTTCGCACGTGACCGTGTACCAGTCTTGGCCTGCTCACTCTGGCCGCTCTCTGAGAAGTCTCCGGTCTCTGCAGATTGAACGCTGTTGATGGAGCCCTTGGTGTCCCTACGGCCATGATTGGCGCCGACGGGCTGAACAGGCATATGTCCAGCATTCATCGATTGCTGTTGAGGAGGCATGGAGAATGGCTGTTGGTTGTTGCGTGCAGCGCCATTTTGGCTGGCAAAAGACAGGAGATCATTAGCCGCGCTGCTGACGTCATGGTTGGGGTATGGCTCGTTGTGAGGGCGCTGCTGGGGCTGCTGGTAGCTGTTGTTTTGGCGATCCATACCAGCGGTTGCTCCCTCGGGCTGCGACGTGGGGGCGTTTGATGTGGGCTTGCTGTTGCTATTGGTGCTATTGTTAGCTTGGTGCTGAGCAGCTGCGCGCAGAGCAGACTGCTGGAAATCGGCAGTGCCGGGGGTGACGCCGGCGCTTTGGAGGTTGAAAATAGCCTGTGTGTTCGGACTGGGGGCTGGGAACATGGAGCCACCTCCGCCAGGTGTGAGACCGGTGCGAAGAGAGGACTCGTTGGGCGTTGGGAAGCCTCGGAATGACTCGCTGAAATAATCGGTTTGTCCAGTCGGCCCGCTCAGCATAGCAGGGCTCAAGGGTCCTGCGCGTAAGCCCTGCCACCCAGGAGTGATGCCCGGAAGTGGCGCTGGTGACGTAATGTTCGCAACGGGCGGGAGGATAGGACGGCCTCCAGGTGTCTGTAGATTTCCGGACTCGCCGCCAAACGACTGCTCAAAGACGTTGGGCTCGAGCGAGAAGGGGTTGTGGACCGTGTTGAAGTAGTCAGGCGTGTCGCCAGTCGTTGCGGGCGCGGGCTTTGGTGGAGGAGCCAATGGCTGGGCATTGGACGTCGCAGGCTTTGCGTCGGTAGAGCTGGTGGCTTCCGTGGTAGTAGCAGCTGGTGGTGAGTTAGCATGGCCGTGGATGGTAGTTGGCAGCGTCGATGCCTGGGGGGTACTTACGCTGTGCCTTTGGAGACGACTCGGCCTTTACTGGCTCCGCTGCAGAGACATGGTTAGTAAGGCATGGAGACGGCGATACATGGGCGGGACATGTAGCGTGGTGCAGGCGCGACACACGATGCAGGCGTGGTGCAGTGGTGCGGTGGTGCAGTGTTGCAGAGCGAGGGCGGTGGCCATGTCAATGGCAGGGGAGGGCAATACACACCTTCAGGCTTGGTCGCAGGAGGAAGACTATTTTTGCCGTCCTTGGGGGAGGACATGTTGGGGGACGGGGAGGAGGTTTGGGCAGTCTGGGTTGCGGCTGCCATACTTTGGGGTGGTGACGTAGCAGCTGTGTCCTGGCTGATCGCCTGTGGTACTCGGGCCTTGACCTCTTCTTTGCTCTCCACAACAACGCGACGTGTCTGTTGCTGCTAAACACACGGCGCGCGCGCCTTGTCGACTCGGGAAAATCTTTCACGACCACGTCTGCACGTTAATCACAGTGTCAGCGCACGCACTCGTCGATGGGGGTTTGCTGCTCGACGCGACAGGTTGGGGGTGAAGGCAGAGTTGGGCGGGCGCAAAGGGCTGCTGCTGTCTGTCGTCGGGGACGTGGCAAAGTCGGCAGCGACAGCGACAGCAACAGCGAAGTTTCGCCCAGCACTACTACTACTACCACTACCGCTACGTACCTCAGCAAAAGGAATCGACTGGCGGCCGATGCGGGGTCGAGCCGTGTCAATCGGAATTATCGATATTATGCACCGTGGCGAGCTGGTCGCAAAGCTGGTGTCTGATTGTCGAATTTCAATAGTGACGTCAAGCCCCTGGGGTGACGCTCGCAGCCGGCGCAGTCGTGTTTAGAGGCGATAGCGCTGACCTTGCACAAGTCAAACCCGCTCCGATGCTGTGGGTGCGCGTGATGAACTTGTTCCTGCTTCTCAATGAGGCTCAAAACCGGCGGTTGACGGGGATTGTGCTGGTGGTGACGATGACAGTGAGGCGTTCGCGATGAGGTCAGAGGACAGGACGAGCGAGCAATTTCTGGGAGTGACGCAGCTTTTGCCAAGCAGATAACGTGATTTCCTGGTTCGTAATCAAAAGTCTGCACCGGCGCCCCCGTAGACCCAATCACCGCCACCGCTGCCCCACCGCCTTTGGCGACACGCCGATCTGCAGCCCCTTTTGGCTCGCTTGCCACGAGACGCTTCCAGCCATCCCGGCCTCTCTGATACACCCTTTCATGGTTATTCCCACCGCAATTTGCCTTGGAGGTATCTGATGCTTCTTCTTCTTCTTCATGTCACCACGGCAGTACGTTGAATCTGGCTGTCACAGGTCCTCTATCCGAGAAGCCATGCACCACTGCTCCCACACATCACCACACCTCATCCGACGTCTCGAGTGAGGCTGTTGGGTCCCGCTGCAACGGCCAACGGCTCCCTTTCCGCCAGATGCCGGTCCCGTTCCAGGCCTCGATTCACGCATGTTTCGTCGATCCACGCTTCCTCCACTTGTATCGGCTCGAAGCAGCTCAAAGCAATGTCGCCGCGGACTTTTGCACCGTCCTGCCAATCACCAGCCCAAGACATCTGTGTGGCTTGTTTTTCCCGTGCTTAATCGTGATGTGGATGATAGATAGGCCATTGTGTGGTGTCCTCAGGACGGACTGCCACATGCGAAGCCTAGGATGGCTTGCTTCGATTGTGCGCTGTGATCGACGAGTGAGCTAAGGATTGTTGCGCTGCTAGCTACCTAGGTAGTGGTGTACCGGTGTGTACCAAGAAAGATGGGTGAAAGTCCGGAGTGCCGCTTCCCCGGACTCGCCATGCTTTTCCTGTAGCGACCGACAGACACTTGAGACATGGTCGAACCAATATGTGCAGTAGGAGGCCTATGTGTGGTTTGCAAAACAAAGTCCTTCCGGTCAGATCTGTGATGTACGCCACCCGTTCTGATCCAGGCGTCACCTTGGTTCTCCACCTAAAACATACCACAACTGTCGTACCGTGCCTGTTGGTCGCGGGTACCATGCTTTGCCGTATCAGCCTATTCCGCTCACATACAACGGTTTTGAAACGATCAGACAAGATCGAAGGTACATGAAGGTTTAGAGGCCTACAGATAAGGGGTAAGTTCAGCCGCGTGGTTCTTTTTGCTTGGTCAAACAACACCATTTCTGGTGGACCACGGGTGAAGTCTCAAAGCCCCAAGGTCCGATGTGTAGCGATCGAGAAATTACCTGGTGGCAGCATATCTGGTGATGTTGTTCGATCACAAACACTTGGAATTGCCTCAGTGTACCGTAAGATCGTTAAGACGCTTCACAATCGCTGTTGAAATTCTACAGCAGTTTGAGCCCACAGCGACCGAACATTTTGAATTTCCCAGTGTCACATGCGAAGCAAACGGATATCTGCTCTAGGGTCGTCATAAATACATACACAAAGTTGAAATGGCATTAGATATCAGCGCCTTCTTCGCCTTTCGTCGACGTCTCTTTGTGAATGCAAGTACTTAACTGAACAACGCTCATCTGAACCGTGTCGCAAAAGACGATAAAAAGCGACAACCTTGATACTTCCTTTTCACTACAACATGCGTAGGCGGATCACCTTATTCGTGAGCAGTGAGATTTCAGCAAGCGAAAACAAGAGGACCGTGATATGCTCCCCGAGAAGTCAACGAGACGTGGGATGAATCCATAGTCCAAATGTATAATAGAAATCACGACTTATCCTGTCAACTAACGACTTGAACACCTCTCCCGCTCCGACTACATTCGCCCATAGATCAACGATAGGCACTGACGTGTGTTTCATCTCGAAAACAAAGATGAGTTCTCTCGTCACTCCGTACCCAATTCATCATTCTCCCTTACCTACACAAGAAAATGCATACACATATCCGATGAAGAAAAACTCCCACCTCCCACCCCAAGCTCATCAAAACAACGACACAGTCCATCTAGAAAAAGAATCCCATATCCAAACCCTCACCTCCACAACCGAATACATAGGTACATTGCGCAAAGTCCAACCGCACGGCCCGCGCCTCTCTCCTTCGGAAGTTGCCTCGAGCGGGTCCTTGCATGCAGTCAACGACGACGGCCGTCGCAATTTTCCTTTCCTAGAAAACCCAACCCGCTCTTCGCTAGATGCTGGGCCGCTGTGTGGAGTCTGGCATCCATGGCGCGTGGGCATAAGGCCGGCGGGCGTCGGCGTGTGGAGATGGCCCACGATGGGTAGGTAAGTTAGGTAGGTTAGGTTAGGTAGGCAGGTAAGGGGCACAGCTTCGGGGAGCTCCGATAGTGGACTGGAGGGGTAAAGGTAGCTGAGGTACCCCCACCCACGCAAAGGTACAGACGCAATTGCGTAGGACGAACTTATATTCTTCCGTTTATTGGGTTTCTGACTCCTTGCGTCTGGGAAGAGAGAAAGAAAGAGAGAGAGAGAGAGAGAGAGAGAGAGGAAGATTTATCGATTCTTCAAAGCTGATTCTACGTCGTTGCGCAACACACCCACGCACCGCCCCTCACTCGTCGCAAACATCCAGGTGCCGACCGACGAGCGATCAAGCAAGCGTACAAGCACTCGAAGCCGTCACCTCATAGCCATCTACCCCAGCTCCTCCAGCTCTCGCGCCTATACCTCCACCCCCACCACCGCATCCACGCGCGCGAGCAAAAAACAGCGAATGCCAAACAAGGCAACCACGCGCATCCAAGCCCTGACCTCGCACCTGGCACCCACTCCAACAACCCCAACCATGGCGACGGAAAACACGCAGAAACCACCTATCACATGCCACGTCCTCGACACAACGCTCGGCCGCCCCGCATCCAACATCCCCGTAACACTCACCCTGCACTCTGCCTCCCCCTCCACGGCGCACCCAACAACCTTCACAGCAACCACCAACGCCGACGGCCGGGTAACGTCCTGGGCGCCCAGTACGCCCTTTTCCTCGACGCCGCTGCGCGACATTTTTCTGCAGCCGGGGGATCAAAAGTACAGTTTGACGTTTGATACCGAGGCTTATTTTGCGGCGAGAGGAGTCAAGGCTTTTTTCCCAGAGGTTGAGGTCAAGTTTTTGGTTAGGGGGGAAGATAAGGGGGAGCATTTTCATGTTCCCGTGCTGTTGGGGCCGTTTGGGTATACGACTTATCGGGGGAGTTAGAAGGGGTGGAGGGGGGTTTGGAGGGAAGAAGAGGGGAGAAAGCAGGTGTTTTGGCAAATATTTGGAGGAAGGTGTTAAGAGTGTGGATTTATGGCATGCAAGTAGATTGTGTGAAGGAATGTCGTTCTACATCCCAATTATACGACTATCTAGGATAGCTATGCTTTGGCATCAGATTCCCTTGCCGCATATGGCTTACCCAGCTTAGCTACAAACTCTTCATCCCCAATACCATTCCCTATAAAACTCATACACCGTTCTTATCTCTCCTCTTTCTCTCTCTACTCTCTCTCTTTACACACATACACGCATACACACATACACCAACACCTGCCCATCACATCAGCCCTACCTTTAACCTCAAAGCCCCCCACACAACGGCCGAACCTATACGCGTACAATCCCAAGCCTACTTTCACATGGAATAGACGTATATGATCTTCACTAGGCTACACACTCCAAGAAAGATGCATATATATATACCCATACCCTCACTCACGTCACAAGGTAAACTATATTAAGCCAGTCGTTGGTGAAACACGTGACGCGGGAGGGAACGGGATGAGCATGGCGTTGTGAAACAACCAGCTTGTCACAAGGAGGAGGAAGACATGCACATTGACACCGCCAAAGCCAAACATATCCAACTTCATAACCAAACCCAGAGAAAGCGAAAAGATTCATCACAACGAAAACGAGTAGATTAAGAAAAAATATGTTTGTATCAAGGATCTTATTTCTTCGTCGAGGAAAATGGTGCTTATTTGCCAGAGATTTTCTCGCATCTGCTCTCTCCATCCTCTTTTCTTCCTTCTCTCTTTCCTTCTCTCACTCATCCATTCTCTCACTCCCAAGTACATACATTCGAAATATAAAAGTATCCAAAAAAGCGCGTACCGTAGCGCACACACACTTGCAGGCGTGTACGTTCAACGCTTAGACGTCAGGTCAGGTAAAGAGGTTAAACAAAAGACACCAAGCAACAAAAAACCAAAAGAGACAAGAATCATGATGACAAAAAACAAGATCCTTGGGGATATCAATGAACGGGAGCCAAACAGTCAGGAGGTAAGATGGATGGATGGACACGGCTTAAAACAAAAACAAAAAAAGAGAGGAAATATAAATGCATCCGAGATGCCAGATCTCGGCCGTTCTCATCGTCGGTGGCCCCAGACCTTTGGGTTCGTAGAAGTGAATGTCGAGGTTCAAAAAGGAAATGATTTGTGTGAGTGTGTGAGCCGCAAGTAGCTTGGATACATGATTCAAAGACATGTTTGCTCGCCCACTGCGCTAGATACGAGATGCAGGAATGGACCCGAAAACGCCGTTGCAGAAAAATCTTAATGTGGTGGCCGAGGCATTTATAGCTCGCTCTGGTTGTTGTCTGCGAAGGGACTCGGGTCTCTTCGGGAAACGGTGCTGCCTCGCTTCGATGCTGATGATTCCTCGACAATGGGCGTCATGGGTGTGCGCAGGCCGAGCGATGTGTCGTACGATGTGATGCGTTGGGACATCATCGGTCGTGGCGGCTCGAGCGACGAGCTATCGGTGAAGGGGCTGCGATCCATGGTAGGAGTCGTGTCCTGGAATTCGGTGAGTTCGGAATCGCGGTCGCTGGGTGAGTTCATGCGAAGCGTCTGCTTTGCGCGTGCGTGGTCATCGTCCGAGTCATCCGAGTCGGATGCCAGGCTTCCTCTGCGTGCACGAGAGTGTGCACCCCCATCTTCGGATGAGGTCGCAGAGTAGCCGGTAAGAGGTCGTGCTGATGGGACGAGGACTTCGGGTGTGTTGACCAGCGTTCGCTCGCCGCTTGTAGTTGAGCCCGCGGCGCTCTTTGGCGGGGTTATATCCGAGCTCTTCTTCTTGGTGAGATTCAGAGCCTTGACGGGACCGAGTTGGGCGGTGCTACGGACGGAGTTTGCGGGGCTGATACCGGGCATATGGATGCGAATAGGCTTGATGGTGTGCTTGGCATCGATCTGAGGTACGGGCGGTGTCTCTGCTCCGGGTGTCTCTGCTGGGCTGTTCGTGCCGTTCGACTTGACACTGACAACAGCGGCCTTTCCGCGAACAATGGTCTGGGCAGGCAGTGGGGACACGATGGCGTTCTGGCGGTACATGGTCGAGGCAACGCTGCCTCGCTGGGCAAGGCTCGGTGCGATGCTGGTGCGGCCGGCGGTGCTTGAAGACATCATCGAGTCGCGGAAGTCAGGGACGAAGAAGTGCTGGTCGGCGGTGGAGTAGGGCGTGCTTGCGCCAGAGGAAGGCGTCATGGCGGGGATGGGAGGAACTGGGGGCACGAGCAGGTCGGGGGATCCGGGGCCTGAGCGGTTCGTGACGCCAGGAATGTAGGCGATTTGAATAATGTTGGAGGCGCGGGTAAGGACAGATGAGGCCATGGAGGCAACCGTGTGCGTCGATGCTCGTGCACTTCGCCTTGACTGAAAGTCGTTCTGATCCTTTTCCTGTTGGGCAATATCTACCTCTTGCCAGTCGCCCTGTTGCGATGCTGGCCGCCTCTTTCCCTTCAAGCAATACTTCCATACAACGAATGTGAGAATGGCGATGAAGGCGACTCCTCCAATAACTCCCCCGGCAATGGCACCAACATTGGGCTTGCTGGGTGCAGATGGACCTGCGGTCGGGTCGATTTGGCAGTTGACAGAGGCACACTCATCGCATGTCCGCGAGTTCTGGACGCAGACCTGGTTGTTAGGACATGTGATGCCTTCGCAAGACAGTGGCGCCTGCTCGCACAGCTTGCAGCGCTTCTCTATCCGAAAGACGTTCTCAGCGTCTGGCATCATGTTAGTATGTTGACATGTTATTTTGCGCGAGTGCAGATCGTACCTCTGAGCGCACGGATAGACATGACGGCGGTGGTTGGAGATGGCTAGGGGATCAGCACTCCCTGGTGAAGAAGCAATAAAGTCGGCGGCCAGCTGTCAGCTATGGGCGCACCCGATGGCGTACGACGCTGGCTGGCTGCGGGGAGTACAAGGCGAAAATAATCGTGTGCGATGGTTCGGGGTATGCCTGGTGACCGAGGACAAAGAAGGAGGCTGTTCAGTGGGTGCGTGGACGGACGGGAGAAGGGAGGCGCAAATAACAAGAAATAACGAGTGACAATGAACAAAGGCGACGAGCACCGGCAACCAAGAATTCTACGACAACTACGACGACGTTGACGGTGACGGGTGCGCAAGGTGGATGAGAAGTGGTGCGGAAGAAACAGACGTGGTAGCGGCGGCGGCAGCAGCAGCAGCAGCAGCAGCAGCAGCAGTAAGCAGTGGCGTCGTAAGATGAGGGTGTGGGCGGACAGGCTGTTGGGCGCTGGGGGTGGGTCGGGGCCTGGCTCAGAGGGCAAGCCGCGCGTGTTTCGTCTCTTCCCGCGTGGGCCAGAAGCTGTGATGTGCACCAGAGCCGACAATGTCAAAAAGTCAATCAATGTTAACGGGGGAATAAAGGTTGCGAAACGCTCTTTTGTCGGTTGCCTCAGCGCTGACGATGGTGTTGCAAGCCGTCAGTTCGCAGCGATCAGCCGTCTAATAGGCTTCGCAGAGAGGCAACGCCGCCAGGTGCAAGCATCCTTTCGTGCAGATGCACACTACTGCGCTCCACCACGGCCGTTCCTGGCAAAGTGGCGCCCGTGTTGCTTCAACTCTAATCTATTTATTGCAGCCCTAGCCGTGTGAGTGAACACCTGCTTCACCTTGAAAGAGCGTAGGCGCATCGCGGGGCTTTGGCACTACCTCATCTACCCAAGATGCGGGTTCCCCTTCTCTTTGTTCCTGTTCTGCGGACACGCAGTGGTACCTGTCTGCCCTTCATCTGCCAACAGACCCGGCCGACCTAGAGGTACGCGTTGCCAGCCACTAGCCGGGGCCCTGCCCATGGTGATTGGCCGTCTTGTTGTGGCTAAATTGTTAATTTGCGCGTCTAGATTTTTTGCTCTGCAGCGGCCAATATATCGACAATCGCGCCTTATCTCAAATCACGTGCACTGCTTTCTGCTCACTGGTGTAGCTGCTGACATTAGAACGCCATGGCAATCTGTTCATTGCCCATTCACACCAACACCTGCCCCTCTGCGCAAGCCACCTGCCCACAACATACCCTATCTAGCCTGTCCGCCTGCTTCTCACGCATTCTGGTCGCCTGGGCGTGGCCCTGCTAAAATGCATGCGAAACACGACGAACCACGGCCGGCCATATTTACCCTTTTCTGTGGGGTCAGCCCGCACCCGCCCTTTCATTTCCTTGACCCCAACCAGTGGGAAGCTGATGCGCCACACTTTCGTACCACGACGTCTTACCCTCATCATGGGGCTCTCCCTTGCATAGCGCATCTCGGGCATTTCTAGCCGTTGCTGATCGCAAAGGGTCGAGACCGCTGAAAAAAATTGTGACACGGAGCTTTGCGACGGGCAGGTGTGCCGTCATTGGCCTCCGAGAAATCGCCCTGCGATATAGGTATGGATATGTGTTAAAGAGCCTGCAAACAGCCGAGATTGTTGTGAAGAGTTTGACGACGGAATGTATAGGTTGCTTGCCGACTCTTTTCACTCACGGCACTCAGCCACCGTACTGCGATCATCTTGCAAAGACCCTCTGTTCAGGCTTGTATACCTCATACAACCGAGGTCAAAAGCAAACCGGTCCTGGGTCTACCCATAAACTCCGCTACTCCATCAGCTAACCATCTACCTTATTGACTCTTGTTTCATCTTGAAGCGGCGAGTGCCGGTCAGCATCACCCCAACAACTCTCGATGCCTCAGCAAACTCTCGATAAACACTGGAGTTTCTTCACGAACGCGGCATCTCCCTTCCCACGGCACGCACACTCGCACGACTAACACCATCAGCCGCTCGGTCTTCACCCGCGTAGATCACCCGTCCTCGTGGCGCTTTTTTCCTTTGTCGTAGATTTCTGTCCGCCCTGGCTTATTCCTTTTGTGATGCCCTTGGCTAGCGATAAGATTCCTATGATATTGTTCCCTCAGACTTTCTTTGTTGCATCCCTGTTTCCTCGACTTTATCTCCGTGGGTCGCCTTACACTAGTCAACTATTCGCTGTCGGACAGAAAGAAAAAAAAGAAACTCGGACACATGGAAGGCATTACCTCCACGGGGGGGACTTGCTGCTCACTCGTTTGTTGAGGCACCGCCTCTTTTGCTGACGCGTTGAGCGTATACCGAAACATGACGAGCTTTACACATGGGTCCGGAAGACTGTTCCAAGAAGGGTTGGCATACATGTGTACGAAGCCGCGTCGATGACGATGACGACTGTGAAAATTCCACCCCAACAAAGCCACATAGCCGCACTCATGTGTTTGCCCCCTTCCGCCGGCTCCAAACCCGACGGAGACGTGGTGGGCTAGAACATCATCCTCATACCATGCAACCATGTCTGCCAGAGGACGTCGGAGGCGGAGCAGGGGGAACCAGCTGTACAATGTGTACTCACCCATTCCCATCCTCTCAATTACCACATACAAATCCTTGTCCATACCAAGCCGCCATCCATCTTTCTTCGGCATGACGACTCCACGCTTTCTGCACTCTCTGCGTACACGTACATGCATCCGCATCCCAGTGTAAACAGAATTGTCTACCACCTAAACGAAACGGCCCTCCCATAAGGGGGAATGTGTCGAGTGAACCGCCACGCAACCGCACGAACGCAAGCTCAGTCCTGCGCAAGTAGTAATCGATATTCCACCATATCCCACGTAGACACATGACCAAGCGCTTACAAAAGCGACGATAAGAGCACAGCTCACGTGCGTACATCCACGTAAAACCGTCATAGTGCGGTACTATCGCCGCGAGGGGTGTATTTGTCCAGGTGCATGTAGACGGTACATTCACCGAGGTCGGTGCGCGGGGGGGAAAAAGGTGGTAGAGTCGTTACTGTATTTCTTGGTATGTGATTCTAGTCCAAGTAATGCTATGAAGAAGTGTGCGAAGAGGAAAGGGAGCGAAATTTACATGGCGGCTTGGAACCGTAGTTCACCCTCGACGGAGGCCAGCTTGCACCAGCATTGAAGCTATAGTCATCGTAACAACACAAATGCAAAGCCATTTCAAGCCGCGATGCTGGTTCTGGTAGAAAGAATGTGGAAACCGTGGTTCTGGCGATGATTTTACAACATTTCTTCGGATCTTCGGATCTTCTGATCACACCCTACATGTAATGAAAACCCCCACTGCTAAAGCTAAACTCTCTTGCACATCCAGTTCTACACACCACACATCATATATCATATATATCAAGCCAAAACTCAAAATCCTACTCAAAAACTTACACACATACTATCACGTCATCCATGATGCCACAACTACCATCCCCACTGCCAACACCACCACCACCGCCGCAGAAGCAACCCCGCTTCCGACTTATCCTGCGACATCCCTACCATCACTGCCCAGCCCGCTGCCCCTTTTGCCGCTTCAGACAATGTATTGCACGGATCGAAGCAGAATTGCGAGAATTTGACCAGAGGGCTGAGTTAGTCGCCACCGGCCTCGCGGCGCCTGTTAGAGAAGTCGATAACGGGCCTCCTGGGGGATGGTTGGATAGCGATGATGAGAGGTTTTCGTGGGATGAGGATTCCGGATTGGATGAGGAGGGAGACGGAGGGGATGGTGAAGGCGGAGGGGAAGGCGAAGGAGAAGAGAGGGGTCTAAGTGATGTGAATATGGCTTTGAATGACGAAGAAGAAAGAGAGGAGGAGGCGGAGAAAGGCGAAGACGAGGAAATATCTTCGGGCTGCGAAGATACCCCAAGGGAAGAAGAATAGGCCCACAGGCGCGGCACAGACGTCGATTCTCCTACCAACGCGCATGCTGGAGACGCGCCAGGCACTGAGATCCCCTCAGATACCGTGGAGAATACGGCTGCAATAGAAGCAGCCGCCGAACTGCCCACGCAAGGCCCGGAAGTCCTTCAGCACACCCAACCCAAATAGATATTGCAAGCTTGAGTTGCTGGCCTGCCGGTTGGGTTGCGAGAGATCCACTGAGCGGACATATCGAGTAGCGCATGAGTTAGGCCGACTGACTATCCATCTAATGCTTAGTCAATGCCCTTTAGTAGCTCGTGGTGTTCGTTCGAGAGGGAGCAAGACGAAGTCAATCGTACGTATACCGTCGGCAATGTTCTGCGAGAAGGAAAATCGACTTTCCGTAGGGAGATCGCTAGATACAGATCGAGTCGGCTCGTAACAAGCTTATCGTGAATTTCACTGTACTTTGTGGGTTGAAGATTCACGTCAGCATAGTCTCAGAAATAACAAGGCGCTCGTTCAGCTGAGTATCGTCGTTTGGTTCCAGACCCCTGAACTTCCCTCACGAAAGACAGGAAGCTTGTTTAGCTCTCAAATTGGACAAAAATGGAGGGATCAAGTCGTTACACGAGTAAGGCTCGCGATAGCGACCCTACTTGAAGATACCGGACGCCGGGAAGAAGCAAAGTCCAGGTGGGTCGCTTCGCTAATTCCAGAGATCATCAACTAGGTCGCTTCGGCATGATATGCAACACCTGTCACGAACGCTATTCGCCGCCCTGGATCGAAGCCATTACTTGCGCATCTTGCCCCTTCCGTGTGCGGGTTATTATCGTAGTGAGTCGTTTCCGGCTCGGTGGACTTTCAACCCAGCAGACGTGTCCTAGTCTTGGGTCGTGCGATCGGCATTCGGCATAACTCTTTCGGATCACTTTGCCTCACTTTTGAGCTTAACACCGGGTGGAGAACCTCGTGTACTGTGTTAGTAGATTCGTTTGAGACATCAAAGGTCAGCAGGAGGCACAAGACCCGGCTGTGAAGTGGCTTTTCTCAGCCTCTCTTGATGGGGACCCATGCAACCATGAGCATCGATGAAGACAATGGCGTGCACTGTCAAATGTGAAAACGGATACCCCAATAATGCTTGATTCATCGTTCATGCGCTTCTATGGTGCCTGAAGATCAAATGCATGCCATCAAGTTGGTTAGGAATATGCAATGTGACTTACTCGTGCCCAATAAGCGCGCGCTTAAAGTGGTTCGCACATCTCACGAAGCTCACTACCGGCTGATCCGTAGCCCTTTCTCAACATCCACAATCGGTGTGGCTGATTATGCCCAATCGTTACATGAGGCGTCAATAGAGTATTGATTTTGCCGGGTCATGAACAGCTCAGGAAGGGCACCCTCTTGTCTTGAGGCAATCTGGTGATAAAAAATGAAGCTTATAGGGGTAAGCTGCGAGATGGCGCTTCTTTTGGAGTGACCGCCGAGAGACGGGCGAATATCGATGACCGGAGGTGTCGATCCTCAATCGCTCCTGGAGTCCTTCTGATGCTGACACAAACGTATCTTGCTAAGGCGGCAGATGTTAACAGGGCTCGCACCGAAGGATTTCTGATGGCCGTTCGCATTTCATTGGCAAGATCCTTTCTTCATTTGGTCCCACCATTCTTTAATAAGTAGGGCGGTAAGCCCATATATCCTTGGAGAGAATGTAATACGAAGCTTCTGACAGGAGCTATTGATCCGGTATGACTAAATGGACAGTGTCCAAACACGGACAGGACAGAGCGGTGTTTCTGCGAGAACATGGCTCGATACTGAAGCTGTCCGGTGAGGATACGGATATGTACCAAGCGTGCCTAGTTTTTCTGAACATGAAAAACAGAGTCTTTGTTCTGATCGCGGGCGGTAACGACTGCAGTCATCTCATTCTTGCGAATGGTTCGGTGAGAGCAGACTGAAAGATCAGGGCGCTCGAGCTTAGCCACTCCGGTGGCCCCTGATGAGGCAATATCGTGTACAATAAGGCGAGCTACAGGAGATCAACGCTTTGCGGGATCACTAACCGCAGATGCGCCTTGAAGACCTTGGCGCACCAGCAGACGGACCTCGCTCTGCGTATGCCCTTTCGGAAGTGCGCGTAAGCTATTAGCAGATATTTGCGCCTCGTGATACTGATGTGAGGCTAGCACGATGAGCGCAATGCTTCTGGAGTAGGCAGGCGACAGACGCTTGGATCTTCTCGAGCTACCACCATATACATAGAAACGTGAGGAGTTTGCACTAGACGCGGAGTACCTCGGGCTGCGCCACCTTCCGCCAAATCTTCCTCGATCGTGGGAAAAGTGGGTGCTCCGGTCCAGCTATGGCGTGATGTCGCATATACCATGTCAAGGGTACCTTGTGACACCGCAGTAATGCCGATAGCAATATGTTCTTCAAGATTTCCACGCTTCCTATTAAATGACAGCAGTTCTTCTGTTATGAATGTATGACGTCGGTTGGAGCCTTTCAATATTGTGTCCGGAAAGCATGCGAGATGAGTTGGCGTATGGGGGGACTGCATTGCAGAATATGCGGGGTAAGCCCGATGCATGAAGCCGTTGCCCTGGTGCGATGATGTGATGCTTGCTATTGATTCTGGTTGCTCAGATCTCGGGCATTGGGCACATGTTCGTGTCCGGCACACGTGTCCACGACTCATGCGGCTTATCCAAGAGCCGAGACCGCCGTTGGAATGCCGATCGGGCAAAGATCTTTGGCAGTGGAGTCGGCTCTTAGGAAGGAACACATGCTTTCTCAAGTTACATTGGCTAGGCGGAAACCACGATTCCTTGCATCAGATAGGATGTGAACACTTGTCATTGAGCAGCTTCACATCCAAGCTGCCACCAGAGGGTGTGATGAGACTTACCCACCTAATCATGGTTCTCCGTGTCGTAATCCTGTTACTACCTCTAGTAGCGTCAAGGTAGATCGTTGGCGACAAGCGGGGTAAACCAGGCTTTCGCTACTGACAGGCTGTGTATACTCGCCACTTGACGTTGGCGCTGCTTTCGTCCGCCGTAGAGAGAGCCCAAATGCTGGGTATCGTCGATTCGTGGCGCTGACGATAAGACGAATAGTATCGCGGTATGAAAGCTGGGGTACCTTGGTCTTGGTACATCCGTGGACTTTGCTGCAATCATACCCAGCGCGTCGTGTACCTGAAGGGGTTTCCCTGCGACTATTGGAATCCTCGCCCGGCGGATTTAGCGGTGAAGCCAAATTAGCCGAGCTATCCACCCTATATTGGCATATCTCAGTGCGGTGACCGTGGAGTGGCAGCCGGCCTCTATTGTGGAAACGTCTCTTGGGGGCGGCGATCTGCATTGAATCTGGTCGCCGCGGTGGTTGTTCATGCGTCGTCTGTTACACTTGAACAACATCAGCCGGATGGTTCGGGCGCCTGCGGATGATGCAGAGTAGAAAAAACCATATCGCAAATCTTTTCTGAGATTGTGGTGGCAAAGAGATCGTCTTAAAGTACCCGCAGTCGTTCTTCATGACCTGAAGTCCGTAGACGTGGCAGATGTGCTGGCTGCATCCAACATTAGCGCCGAGATGTGAGGCATATCGAAATGACTATAGTGTATCGAAGGTGCCAGATATTCTAGACAATTTAGGGAATTTTGCGAGTGGTCGAATTGTGGAGGGTGTCCTGGGGTTCGGTCTTTCTCGCTGCCCAATGGCGTCGGTTGGGCTTGATAGGGCGAACAATGAGGCGAACGGCACCAGTGCGTCCACGCCCAACGAGGGACTTCATCGCACTCGATGCGTCGCACCCTCGTCCCGGAAAGAAGACCGGTGTAGGTTGTTGTATGTAAGCGAATCTGGAACGCGAGGCTGTCGATCATGTGTATAAGTCGTCGGCGCGCCCATCTTCGAGTCCGTCCCCAGCACGCGATTGAATAGCACAGCCGGCCCTCACCGTACTCTATCCCCGTGACTGCTCCAATTTAAACAACATGGCGGTACCCAACTCGTACTTCGTCCCAGGCTTTGGTATCTCAAGAGCCGTCATCCAGAATGAGATTCGCTACCACTGCGGACCGGATGCGATAGTTCGACCGTACACCTTCCAGGTATTTGGGAGTCGTTGCTGCATGTGTGACAGGGTACTGATTCAATTACCAGGGCCGCGACGGCTTCCTGATCACGACAATCGGTCCTCCATTGACCAAGGTACAGCAATCCTATTATGTTTTGCTGTCCAGAGGCTGACTAGACAGGCCCAAATCGATGACTTGAAGCTGTCTTCTCTTGAGTACGAAGAAAAACAATCCCGTATCGCCGACGAGTCCAATGTCTTCGTAAACGCGCCTATTCCGATAAATCAACGAATACGACGAAGCACTTGATCGCGGTCAACAGGTTCGCTGTGGCCTCTTCTTCGGTACCACGATCGGGCTTTCGAAAAGCATCTGTCTTATACCCTGCACCTCGACAGATTTAATACGTTCTCTCTTGCCCGAGTATTGTTTTAGCGTGCATATTGTCTGGGTGGACATTTTGATGATTTTATGGGATACGTCGTTTACGTTCTGTTGATGACCTGGATATGGAGTTCTTTGGGCCGTTAAACAGTCGACCTATTTCGCCGGATGGCCATTTGTGTGAGTGCGCTGAGCAAATTATAGTCTTAGCATCAAATGAGAGTCTTTGTTGATTTGACGAGCCTCCTATGACCCTCATTTGATTGTCTTACCTTTTGTACTTGGACATCGTCTCCGCTCGCTTGAATTTACTTGGTAATCTCCTCAGGTGTCATACGCGTGGTCAGGACGGCAAGACCCGTTTCAGAATGTCTGCCGTGGCGCTGCTTCAGGCAATACATTTAGGCGTCATCGACCGACATGTTGCGGCTGAGGGCTGGGATCTAGTGTCAGAGTCCCGACGATTGGGCTGGGGGCGGAAGTTGGTGAGCAGAGATGCGCGCGGCGCCGCCTGCTTCAGTACAGGAGCGCCGCCCCGTTTTATACTGACCGGCCATCTTGGCATTCGCGGCCTGACATGATGACTTGTGCCATGCTGGAATGTAGCAGAGATCGGATTTACGCGCAGATCGAGATGAGAAGAGGGCAAGACATGGATTCCAGCGCGTTGTTGAGGTTGTGGTGATGAGGCGGAGCTTGAGCCGCTTCAAGACGCAGGAACGACTGGCGCGTCATTGGACAGGGCCTAAGCGAAGTAGTGACCGGTGTGAAGTGTCGTCACAAACAACGTAGCGACTGCAGTGATGACAGGCGTCTGGACACGTCGCAAGGTGCGATTGTGCGCCTTGTCAGGAATCGCGAATTGCCCAAAACTATCCGTCGCTAATTGAAGTCCGTGTCAAAGTCGTACCCCTCACATACAAAGGCTGGACTGCATGAGCTGACGACAATGTGCTAGTGATCGTATAGAAACCTTGGAACTCACTAGACGCAAATTAGTACTGTTCTGTCCCAATTCAGCGCCGTTCAAAGTCAAAAGATGTGATATCTGCCCAGGAGGTGGTAAATGTGCCAGAACATCGATCTAACCAGCTGCGCACTAGCGTTGAAATTGTCACTGGAACGAAAGCAACAGATGAATTTTCGCACAAATTTTCATCTCTGAAGCTTGCAAAATTCCCGTATCGGGTGCCATGAGTACACACAAAGATGAATAGTTTATACTTTGCGCGCGACTCACTCGATCGACAACGCCCTTCGCCATAGGAAACCGCTCTCCAGCAACACGCCACACCAAATTACGGCGCGGTTTGCGCCGACACTCGAGACCACGCAAACTTAAGACCGCTTTCTCAAAAACAGGAAGACTGCATGCAGTCTCAAACCGTTATATGCCATTACTCGACAAGTCTTACCACATGACTTCGTTGGTGGGGAGTCCACATATACCCCGCTCTCCATATGCATCGAAGCAGCAGCTCCAAGCATCCATGAACATATAACCATTGCTCAGATATAATTATCAAACTTTGCTGCTTTGTCATCAAGCGAGTAAATCGTCCGGCACTTTGGCGGAGTGGTTAACGCGCTGGCCTGCTAGTCCTTCACAGGAAAGTTAGCCAGTTCCTTCGGGAGCGTGTGTTCGAATCACACAGGTGTCGCACCTACCACACTCTTTTTGTCAATACGGATGTTAAACAGACAAACAGACACGAAACACATCTCGTTTCTTTTTGCACACTCAGAGAAGCAGACAGGAACAAGTGGTTTTGCTGCTGCTAATACGGGGCAGCTCTGCTTGTAAAACTGAAAAGACTCATCACTCTTGACACTATGCTTTGTTCACCTTCCTACACATACTTGTTGTCGGCACTACGATTTAAGCCAAACCATGTGGCTTTTGTAAACTGCCAGTGCGCACCGACTACATGGTATTGCACATATCCGGTCCCTGACTCTTCGCACCATCTTTGGTGGTTGTCTTTGCACTTGTCCGTGCAACGTCTTCCAAGACCTCGCGACACAGCTCGCCCGTCAACGCGCTGCATTCTGCGTAATGATCGCATAGCATCCTCCGGGCAGTCTGTAATCCTTCATGCGGCATTACACTTGCGCCTTTGCCTGTCTTATCTGGCCCGTGCTCTGCCAATGTCCACTGCTTCCTCAGATCTCTCTTCAGTCCCAAGACCATCACTGGCAGATTCTCGTCATAGTTGAAGTGCTTGTTCACGATCGGCAGCCATGTCGATGACAAAGAGTCGAGTGAGGCGCGCGAGGAAATGTCGTAGCACAGAATTACAAACTGAGGATGCAAGAGAGTGTAGTTTAGAGGTGAAGCAGTATCGAAGAATTGCAGTCTGTATGGGCGACCGTAGAGCGTGATGTCGAAAGCGTACGGCTGGTCTATGTCGCGGAGCTTGGGGAGCTCGTATGGTGGAAGGTTGTCGCTTTGGGGCTGCACGCCAAGGGTTAGACGCCTGAGAAAGAGTCAGCAATGCCCATGATTGTCTCTCAAGTGCGCTATCGTGTACACCTGGTATCGCGACATGTGCGCTGCGTGAACGCGCGGAATGACGCGCGATAGTGGTGGCAGACTCACGATAAGAACGTCGACTTTCCCACCTCTGCGTCCCCAAGCAGCAGCACGTTGACCTCTGGCGGAAGCGCTGTATAGTCCATGGCGAGTTCTGAGTGCCTCGCAGGCGCTGCGGTGTTCAAGGCGGCTCCATGTTTGCTTTTGCGATGGAGCGTCATCAGGGCTGGAGATACCTGGGCACGGAGATAGGCGTTAGTACCTCTTGGTAAAGAACGAGTGAACACATGAAAGCCCTCGTCACAACTTTCCACCATCGTATTTGATTATTCTGGCTTTTCTTCAGCCTACAGAAGTGCAATGTTGCATATATATCAGTTTTCTCTTATATAAACAGCTATTTTCCAGCGTCTGGCTCATTCGCGCACTAGGTAACAAACTTTGACCTGGCGTTGTCCTGCTTGAGCAGGGCAAGGAACTGAAGCAAGTAACTCAGCCGTAGCTCATGATGGCGAAAGTGTCCCCAGGAAACTGAGGCTGCTTCTGGTAAGAGTGATGTTGCAACCTATTGAAGCAATGGCGTGCAATGTCAGTACCACAGGGCACAGCTGTCGCAAGTTCACGTCTTGAGTACGAACCATGATCTTCGCCAACACCAGCCACATCAGGAAGAGCGACTCTGGCCGAACCACCAGAGATATTATCGATTACCGGACAAAATCACACCATTAGGTCGAGCGGAGTCATCTAAGTGGCAAAACTTGATCATTCACAAATTATAGGGTTAACGGTACCAAAGAGAAACACATTGGCAGCCATCGGGGCCGTTTTCTCGGCAACACACGACAACAAGCTTAAGTATCGTTAGGGAGATTGGAATTTGTGCAGGCATGGGAAATCTTCGTCTCTTTGTCGCTATTGGGGTTATTGTAGCCTTGAGGTAGCTCGCCCCGCCTCGAGCGCGGGGGCTAATTACGCTAGGACGGGTAGCACGCCCAGGGCCTCGCTGAAATTAGGCACAGCATTGCCTCTTCATGCGCGCGTCATGAATTACAGACAACTACAAACTTTAATACTATCGGGATTTTACATGCCGCAGATCTTGGCATCAACTAGACGTGCCTGATAGCACCTCGCCCGGCTGGGAGGCCACAATCGCCGGTGTCTTGCTAACACACGTTCGATAGGCTTGGCAACGCCTTCACCACCGCGAACCAGGAGTGTGGATCCATTAGATCCTGTTTGATTGTACTGGGCCACCACGAGAAATATTATTTGCGTTAGGCTGCCTCCTCGTGTGGCCATAGCACAAAGATAACAGTTGGGACCTGCTTAGAATCGTAGGGCAGGTACGCCAGCCAAGTACGCTTGCAGTCTTGGAGGCTTGGGGAAAAGCATCCTTAATTACCGGATGAGGAAGCTGGCAAAGATGCTCTTGTACAATAGGTTGATGACGGAAAGCACCATGCAAGTGAGTTAGGATACATAAGGGTGTCGTGTTAGAACCCTTGTTATACACGACTTGCTTCTCTTACCCGTCGCAGCATTCTTACCGCTGTCAGCCATGAAAGTGTCTACACTCCTCGGTCTGCTTCCCGGAGCTGCTCTTGCTTCTGATGTCTTGAGCGTCGCCTTCTACGCGAAAGAAAAGAATCAGTTGTACGACTTCATTTCTGCCAACAGCGAGATCGACTATGGTTGCCGGCCGCAAGTCCTTGCCTCGGGTAGAGAGCACAAGCTGCACGCCGTGATCTCAGAACATAACTTGGATCACTTCAAGCGCAGTCTGGATCCCGAGCTCGTCCGTGTAGAACTTTTGGACAACCTGAACAAGCGCCAAACAGCCACCGCGCCAATCGGCAAGGGCGATCGATTCGATGGAGGGAAGATTGCGCCTCGCGGTCTGGGTACTAGAAAGCCTAGCGAGTACGCTGAGCTTCAGAGCGCTGGCATTCTCAACGCGGACGAGGTCTACACTGCTATGAAGGGATTGGAGAAGGAGTACGGCATGTCCCTTTTTACGACACCCCACAAGACGTTCGAGGGCAACACCATCATTGGAGGTGTCGCAAACAAGGCCGAAAAAATCAAGAAGGACAAGCAGTACATCTACTTCACCAGTGGCATTCACGCTCGTGAACGCGGTGGACCGGATAACCTGATCTACTTCATCTCCGATCTGCTGTACGCGAACGAGCACCGCATCGGTCTCACCTACGGCAACAAAAAGTACACCAACAGCCAGGTCAAGAAGGTTCTCGGTGCAGGAGTCGTCTTCATTCCCATGCTCAACCCCGACGGTGTGCGCCACGACCAAGCCAACAGCAACCTGTGGCGCAAAAACCGCAATCCAGCCTCTTCGCGACCCGACGAGCCTCTCAGCGTTGGCGTAGATCTTAACAGAAACTTCGACTTCCTGTGGAACTTCACCAAGAAGTTCGACCCTTCCGTTGCCCCAGCCTCGACCAACCCGGCGTCCCAGGCTTTCTACGGCACTGCGCCATTCTCCGAGCCCGAGACCCAGGACATGGCTTGGGTGTACGACGAATACCCTAACATCCACTGGTACATCGATGTCCACTCCGCTGCTGGAACGCTTCTCTACTCATGGGGCGACGACATCGACCAGTCGCACGACCCCAAGCAGAACCTGTTCAACACGGCTTACGACGGCAAGCGCGGTATCGTTGAGGACGAGCTGTACAAAGAGTATATTTGCCAGGAAGACTGGGATAACATCCGTATTGCCGCGAACCGCACCACGGACGCCATGATCTCTGTCGGCGGCCGCGAATACGTTCCCCAGCAGGCTGTTGGTCTGTACCCCACTTCCGGTGCTAGCGACGACTGGTCCTTCAGCCGCTGGAACGGAAACAAGAAGCTCACCAAGGTCTACGGGTACACGATGGAGTTTGGGTACCCGACCAACTTCTACCCTACCGCCGAAGAGTTCATCCAGAACATTATTGATACCAACGCTGGCTTCATGGAGTTTATTCTCACTGCGGATGAGATTGGCCTCAAGGCTTAGGTCTCTGTCTAGAGATTTGTATTGGTATCTTAGGGTGGCTCAGGTGACTGAGCTTGCGGAGGTGATGGTGGTATGAAAATGAGTTGAAATGTTGTAGCAGTAGGGTAGTATTAGTTACTAGTCATCGATATATTGCTAGTCAAGCAAACTTCCCGGTATCATACTACAGGAACGCTGTCAATTAAAAAAACACCATCTTATTCATCTGGCCTCCAATGTTCAAAGGCTTTCGGACGGAGGTCTCGCCGATAGAGCGCTTAGATATATCCGCCGTTCGTCAAGTGCTGGTCTCCACCCTTTAGGTTTACCGACGAATGATGATGGGTTGGGAGCATATTCCCGCTTCGATCGCTCAAGACAGAGTCGCTCGACGAAGATCGAATGTGTTTGGTGTCGATATTTGGGGGCAGCTCGGAACCTTGGGCGGGACTGGGGTCGAGATATACCACCGGTGTCCACCTTCCAACTGTCATTGGGCTGTCTGTAGTGCGCTGCATGCTCTCCATATCTCTCCCGTTTTCGAACCCTCCTATTCCCTGACCGTGTTCTTCGTCGAGGTGTTCATCTTGACACTGAGCTTCGTCGTCGCCGAAGTTGTTAGACTCCTCCTCATCCCAGCCGTCATCAGAAGACTCCTCAGAATTAGATGCTCCCGAACTCTCGGGATCAGTCATCTTTTCTCTCGCTCTTTGCTTCCCCTCGTGCACCTCCCGTAGCCGCACATGCTCGCGTCTCATCTCCGTTCCGAAATTCTTCCACGTCAAGCCCAAACTGAGAGGTCTCTTCTCAGCCAAGCGCAGAGACTCAAACCAGTCTTTGTGTTCGGTGTAAGGTACCTTCCGGGAGTGGTTTATATACTCGGGTTTGGCGACGCTAGCGACGGGATCAAATAGCACCTTGGCTGTCGGCGTCTCGATGTCGATCTTATCGATGATGATCGGCCTGACGTCTCTGTCGAAACAAAGCCACTCGACGGTGTCTTTTTCCAACCGGAATCCTAGCGCCGAGCCGCCGTGCTGGAAGACGCCAAGCATGTAGCAGGCTTCGATACAGCCCTCTTGCATCTCATCGCCGTCGGCGTTGGATTTGTCTCCTAACAGATCCGGGCCAAGTAGCAAGTCGACATAACCGTGCTGCTCTCGGTTCAGGAGAGACTGAAACTTTTGTACAGAGACAAAAGAGGCTTGGAAATGATAGATTTCCACGTCGCTCTTGTACTTGTAGTACACATATTGTTTCAGCCTCGGCTTGACACCGTCAGGTCTGCGAGCTCTTCCCGCGTGTGTGCTGGTCTTGCGCTCTGTATCAGCTTCGCAATTCGCTTTATTGGTGGGCGGGCGACCTCGTTTCTTATTGGCCGGTTGTTGCGTCTTCTTTGGGGGCATAGCCGCGGGGATTCGGGTCTGGTTGAGACTACGGGTGGTATTCAACTGGAGGTTGTATTGTGTGAGAGGTTCTGGACTTGGCGCACCGGTTGCGATTTATATATGGAGTGGAGCCTGGGGGTTGCGCCATCGCAGCCTAGCACGTACGGGTCGCTATCACCATGAGAGTGAAGCGCTCTGCGAATGAATGTGGAGAGCAAAGCTTGGAGGCCTGTGAAAGGTCGTTCTGGACAAGAGCACCGGACTGGTGGATGCCGACATAATTGCTGCACAACCGTCAGTGTCAGTGAAGGCGCAACACAGATAACGCGTGTTGCTGTAGCTGAGCAAGCCATCCCATATGGAGAGTGACTCAGTGAAGTTCTGTTATGGGCTACTCCAACTGGAAGAGATGGTCCTGGGTCCTACTTATAGACCTGCCATAGAGTGAGTGTTGGGTTTGGAGCGGAACAATGCCGTCAAGATTTCAGCGCGCGAACATCTAACCTTAAGCTTCCGAACTCTATAAAGAGATGTATGAATTCAAGCTCACGAAGAGGCTTAGGAAGTAATGGATATCGCAATAGGAGCAGAGCGGTCAGTGCCTGACGTTATGAGACGGCAGCAACAACTTGGGTTGGATGTCAGTATCTGCTCGGTGAGGGGTTTTACACTATAATCTACATGTGAGACAATCATGTCTTCGCGAGTCTGTGAGGTAGAAGATTTTTGATCTATTTATTGTGGAGGAGCCTAGCAATGTACATGGAAGAGCCATAGGTGACGGAGACTGTACCGAACATCTCTCAATCACCACCAACAATGCCAATGCTGTGACGACACCCAATAAACAGCACATGTTCGATGAAGTCTAAATCGAGATCGCCTTTGATGGGGGGGTTAAAGGCTGACCAGAAGTTCAAGAACGTTCTATCGTAGGACACTCGGATCCAAAACAATTTGCGGCGCCCCGAACTGGAGGCACGTTCTTCTCTTTTGCTTACTAGTGGCCAATCACGACAAAAGTTAATCAACCATTACTCAGGTACGGGGTAAGTCTACTACACCAACATCAATCGGCATCGACACCGTTGCCAAATATGCCGGCGTTATGACTTCGTCGTCGGATGCATGCATCGCTTTCAAAACGCTATCCAGTGGCGCAATCGCAGGTATCATGCAGGGTGCGATGGCTGCCCTAGCGATCTTTTCCAGCGCCGTCTTCCGGGTGTGGCGTTGCAAACAAGTGTCATGGACACAAGCATCAAGTGTAGCGGGACTGCAGAGAGTTAATACTACTTCACTTGCCGATGAGAAGCACAGACATTGCCCCTCAAAAACGTATACTGGAAATGGCGCAAGTGAGTTAAGTGGGTTAACCACGGATCATGCTGTAGATCTATCAAATACCAGTAGATCTTGACGACGTGGAACGGGACGCCTGAAAGACATACTCGGGTGGCTCATGACGAACGCCCGCACCTCCATCACCACATGCCATTCGTGGTGCTTTCTACAATTACATTTAGGCTAGCTCCCGGATTGTGTATTCTCCGCAATGCAGGGTCGCAAGCGAAGTTATAGCAAAGAAAAGCCCGGCGCATGAGTACGTCGGAGAAGGTATGGCGAGCCGGTGAGGAGATCTTCTGACGGAGCTCCGATGGTACGGAAGCTTCTATCCCAGGCAACCAATCGAAACATTAGCGTGCCGACTAACAGCTCACTGGAGCTTGCGCAATGGAGGAATTTTGCCGACATGACCGATAACTCGGCAAGAACATGATCACCAAAAGAAAAGTCGATAGCCGGGAATCCGATCAGTTTTGTGGGGGTGGAGCAGTGATTGCTTCAAGGGGTTGAATCCTACCATCTACCGGTAGATGCGCCCGATCTTTAGGGCTGACTCGAGCCTCGCTGCACTGCCATGGTGCAGTGGACCAACATCAGCCGTAGTAGATATCACGCGGAATACCATTTTATGGATACCCAAAGACAAACTATTCCCATCGCTAATCGTCGAGGTATCATTCTGTTTAGAGTAACTGAAGCAGACTTTGGGAGATCGCTCACTACCACTTCACCAGTAGTCAAAACCGGGCGTCGCTACGAGGTGCAAAGCGGCAGTTTCCATGACAGGGTCCACCCTTTCCTGGGACGTAAATACCGCTCCACTAACAGCGTCGAGCCGGTTTCGTGAGTGAGCCCTAACTCACCTACCACCGGCAAAAGGGAAGTTGACACCAATAGCTCACATCATAGGACAACTGAGTGAGTTTCAGGAAATGAGTAGGTTCGGGCTAGGGTGCATGGCCTTGCCCGTGCATTCATCTATTGCGGTTTT
Organism: Stemphylium beticola; assembly: GCA_029100535.1. Lineage (NCBI taxonomy): Eukaryota > Fungi > Ascomycota > Dothideomycetes > Pleosporales > Pleosporaceae > Stemphylium > Stemphylium beticola. The sequence goes on along the minus strand of JARBXR010000001.1, from coordinate 19,946 downwards.
TAGAGCCAAGTCTGCGCTCTAGACCAACATGTCTGCCCATGATCATCGCGACTAGCTTTCTAGCAGAACTCATGTGTTCCTTGGAGATCAACAATTGCTTCTGGAGCATAAAAAGCAATTAACGTTGCCCGTGCACATTCGTCGTAAACCACCATGTCAACATGCTCCTTCTGTCACCGCACCGAGTGTTCGCCTCTCTGCTGCTGATCAGCGTCTTTTGCTTCACGACGAATGCCGCCTCAATAGACGATGCGACTTTGGAGGCATTGAGCCAGATCCCGGCATGCGCCGTAAGATATCCATCGCACTCGAGGAAGTTTCCTGTATCTGACCGCTACACAGCTCGAATGTATCAACGAGAAACTGCCTGCCATTGGCTGTACGCTCCTCGATATAGAGTGTCAATGTAGTTCTAAGAACTCGACCAAGATCCTGCAACCGTGTTTGGAAAAGCAGTGCAGTTACGATGAGACCTTTGGTATGTTTTTCTCATCGCAGTGATCGGGAAGCAGTAGCGCTAACTTCTTTGCAGCTACGCTCCGCGCCCAAGCCTCCATCTGCGACAGGCCGCACGACAATCTATCCAACCCGATTCGCATCGTGGCATACGTGACTGGAATTGTACCAATCATCGTGATTGTAATGCGCTTTGCGTCTCGCTATGTCGGTGGCAACAAGCTCTGGTGGGACGATTGGCTCCATCTAGCAGCGGTCGTAAGTCTTCGGCAGACAAGTCATTTTTATCTTACTTACGGTTGTGGAGATTTTGGTCATTCCCATGACTGTTGCACTGCTTTTGAACCTCAAAGCGGGGCTCGGCCATCATATATGGGACCTGACATATCCTCGCGTCGTGGCAATCGGGAGATGGAGTACGCATTTATTTATTAGCCCTGATAGGAAACAGTACTGACTAGAGACACAGCCTATATTGCTACCATTCTCTGGGGTGTCGAATTGCTTCTGATCAAGTATAGCATCCTCTGTCTATACATTCGCATCTTCCCGAACGTCTGGTTGAAGCGCGCTGTCTTCGCCTTCATGGCTTTCACCGCTCTGTTCACCCTGCCCTTGCTCTTTCTGGCGGCGTTCCAATGCATTCCCGTTCACGCTATCTGGGACCTCCAAGAGCAAGGGACTGCGAAATGCATCGACTATATCGCCGTCTTGAGACTGACGGTTGTATACGAGATCATCGCTGAGACTATCCTCTTCAGTCTTCCTATCCCCATTGTATGGAAGCTGCAGATGCAGACTACAAAGAAGATCCAGCTACTCGTCTTCTTCAGCCTTGGTATCTGGTAAGCCTTGTCTTAATCCCGTTTGATTCGCGTATTCTAACTCGTCTAAAGTGTTATCGTCATGTCCGTCGTGCGCTTGCCATTTTTACCAGGGGTTGTCAACACTACCGATCCAACTTACACAGTTACCGGCACATCGATTACCGGATTCACGTCCAGTGGAGTTGCGCACGTATGCGCTGCCGTCCCTACCGTTAGGAACTTGGTACGATACTGCCGGAACGGGTTCAAGATGCCCACAAAAGCTTCTTCGGGCTACGCCCCCGACTCCAGCACTTACAACTCTTCGAGCAAACGAAGCTACAAGTCGCTGCAGGACAAAAAGGGTGGTTTTGTTACGGCACAGCAGCGGAGTAAAGCCTCGTCCCACGATACAAAGGATCCGTATCCCCTGTCTGCAATCTTGGATGTCGAAAGTGATGGCAGAGTTGTGGAGCTACGGGAGATGGACTCTGCAACTCACGTAGATGCGTTGGATGATGAGGAAAGGGTTGGACAGCAAAGAATGAGTGGATGGAATCGGCGCGTCGAAGAGCAGATTCCTACTATTGTTCGCAAGTCTCCGTCGCCGGGGCTGGAGGACTCGGCATCTCAAAAGTCTATACTTCACCAACATTCCTACGTATGAAAGCAGTAGAGAAATGATTATGAATTCATATGTCATGTAAGAAAACTATTGCGCTATTAATTATACCTACTCTAGAGCTGCAATGATACGGGCAGCTTTGGTGATGTGCGCGGAGTGCTTAGACATAGAATTGTCTTGTCACCTAGAGAGAAGGGCAGAAAGCTTGGAGAGCTGTTGACAAACAAAAAGTGTAACGACTGAGAGATGCCAAGGCCCCCCCCCCCCCTTGGCACCCGGGAACCAGCGCACCTCCTAACAAATTATCCGACGAGCTCACCAGGTCTCTTCAAGCCACAAAGGCAACATCAGAACGAAAAACTTTATCAATTATCTACACCAACCCACTTAATCCCACGCAATCCTTGGTTCAGACTGACACACAGTCCCCACCTCCGGCATCTGCCCCAGAACAAAATACCTAACCATCCACTCAAGTGTACACTCAGAAAGCATACTCTGCACAGTATGACCCGTAGAGTTTTGTTCCAAAACAACAGCGCCTTCAAAGTACGTCGCCATGTGTCTTGCGTTAGCCACAGGCGTGACGGGATCTACAGAGGGGTTGAGGAAAAGAATTGGTGTGCTGGTGTTGGTGTGTTGGAAACCTGGGATACATTGGTTAGCACATGTGTTAAAGAAGTCATGTATAGTTTGTGAACCGGAAGCGTGGTTTACTTTTGAAGATTTGGCTTTCAGGTGGTATGATTCTCAACCCAGCGCCCACGAGCGGGTTCTCAAGTGCATATCTTCGTCCGGCATACACGCTCGTTTCGTTGACTGTCTCGAAGATTTCTTGGAAGCTGGTGAGATTGTTGATTAGACTGCGACTCGCGGCATCGGCGGCGATGATCAAAATGTACATTTCCTGGACTGGGGCGCCTCTCTGGGTATAAGGACCGAGTTCCGAAAAGAACGTGGCTGCATCATTGTTCTCTAGGGTAGCGGGGCCGCGGGCAAGGACTGGGTACCCAGGCTGCGGAGTGTACATGATATAGAACCCGGCGCTAACGACAATTGCTTTTGTGATGATCTGTGGGGCTTGGATCTGGAGAGAGAAGCTGGGGTCGGCTAGGATGACGGGTTCCCTATCTAGCTTTGCCAACAGAGCGTCGAAACACTGCTTGACGTCGTCGGCGTGGAAGGCGCATTTCTCTGGTCCGGCTTCTTCGCAGAGCTTGAAGAACCATTCGTAGGCTTTGTCGACATCTTGTACAGCTGTCAATTTATTGCCTTGGTAGTGCTCTTCGCCGTTTTCATTGCCGTCGAGGATCATACGGCCGATGCCATCGGGGTACAGAGACGCAAGAGTTTGGTCAACGACTGTGCCGTAGCTAACACTGTAGTAGTTGACTTGGGCGTCCTCGGGCCTCTCGTTACCGCGCGCTGCAGCTTGAAGGGTGGTGAAATGTATCATGTCTTGTACAACAGCTGACGTTCCTGCATACCTTGCCATGGTATTCGCGTTGGCATTTGTACACCACTCTCCCAACGCAAGGCCGCGGGCGTAGTTCACATTGAGTTCTGAAGCCTGCGTAAACGACTTAAAGGTGCTCCAGAAGGCGTCTCGGGCATCGGTGTTTCCAGGAAAGCATGTCAGCTCGATACCACTGTTGCTCACACCCCTTGGGTCAAAGCTCACGGCGTTTTAAAGGCCGCCTGTTACATTCAGAATAAGATCGCCCATGCCTCTGAGTAAGCTTTCAACGCCGGAGCCTCCCGGTCCGCCGGTATTGAAGAGGATGTCCTCAGTAACATTTCCCGCTGCGTTCTTGCGGATGAAAGCAACGGTTGTGGTGCCGATATCGCTGTCACTGTAGTTGAACGTGAAGATGGCTGTTGGCTTTATGCTAAGGATGTCGATGAGATACCCCTCCATAGCAGGCGATGACCACCAACTTATACTGTGAGGTTTTACTGCCAAAAGGGTGCCTGACCTTGGCTTGTTGAATGGAATTGTAGACCTGCATCTTAAAGGGTACGGCACAGCAATCTTGCTTTCCAGCATTCCAGTCGCGCGCCGAAGCCTGTCCGGCCGCGTTGACGTTGAGGCTGTACCCGTACAAACCAGGAGCGTGTTGCGAAGGCGGCACAGGGAAGATCCGCTTATTACCAGATGGATTGCATCCCCAGTGTCTGCACGATACCACGCTAGTTCGTTATACTTCTGTTTTAAGAGCCACTCGGCATGGTGTTACGTATAGGTAGTCGCGCCCTGCCACAAAGCCATCTGCAAGCAAAGCAGAAATTGTGGGGTAGAAGGATTTACGAGAGATGATGACCAACGTAAGGCTACCCGCCCAGCCTCAGAACATCTTAGTACTCGCAAAAAAGCCCCAGTTGGGAAGGGTTCGCGGACAGTCGCGAATATGGGGCCGGGCGTAAAAGAGGCACAGTGGAAAGGTAGGCAGCAAGACAATATTTGTAAAGAGAGACGGTCGAAAAATTGATGTATATCAACGAGCCATGCCTGACCATCGCCATCAGTCCATAGCATCAGCCATAAGAGTTAGGTAGGTCGATGTTTGCAAATCTGTGATGCTCTGAAGTGGTATATGCCCTAAACGCCTTGCTCTTGACCCAAACGCCTTTTAGCTGAATATATTGATTCCAATCTCGCTACTGCACACCTACAGTGATGTCACGGTAGAGCTTCTATCGCCGCGCCCTGATGTTGAACGGACTCTCTTCTGCGGCCTTGAATGCGTCGAACGAAAATAGACTGATGAAATACAAGGCCGCGAACCTTGTTATCAGATCGCTCAGACCACCATTGCCCATCAGCATCCTTTGTACGTTCGCGAACGGGCTTTCTCCAACCGGCCGGCTGGGTTCTGAGGCTGACCCTAGGGTACGACCCTTGGACTGGAAGGCAGCGGAGGAGGCACCCGGCCCAGATGTGTCGTTTGCAGCTTTGCGGACGGCGGCAGTGAGGGCTGCGGGATTCGCACCGCGGATAGTATCGACGACTGAGCTAGACTTGATTACCAAGAATGTGGGCATACTGCGAAAGGCCTCTGTTAGTCATGCATATCCGGAGCGGAGTTGTCATATACGTACGCGCTGACGCCGTACTTCTTCGCAACTTCCTGCTGGCTATCCACATCCACCTTAACAAACTGCAACTTGCCAGGCCGAGTCTCCTTCTCTGCTAGGCCCTGGAATACGGGCGCGATAGCTTTACATGGCCCGCACCAGTCTGCGTAGAAGTCGACGACGGTGTATGTAGATTGGGAGAGAAGCTGGGAGAAGTGTGAGGATGAGGTTACGGGGATGATTTTGCCAGGCATGACTGCGATCTTAGTGGGTTTTTTTGGTATTGTGTCGAACTATAGAACAGGTCCTGAGCGATATTTGGTTTATGTCTGGTCGTTGCTAGGTGAAGCTGGCGTGTTATGCGGGGAGGACAGGACAGCTTGCGACAAGGATGCGCCACTTGGAGCTCGAGTGGGCCGTGCGATGATTTCGCCCACCATCATGCCAAGACGCGTCGCGATGCTCCATTGAACAACTCGGATAGCTGCGTCATCTCCATTGCACACTCATTGGCAAGAGATCTTGCAGATTAGGATGACTAGGTTTGTATCTTGGCCATATCACTGATAAATACCCGGTCTTGAGCTTCGCGATGACTACTACGCTCATCAACCCATGATAAACTTCCTCGTCCATCTGCTCAGTGAGAACAGCTAGACAGCCGGATTGAAAGCCTCCTCGAATGGAACCGACCTGCTCTTGGACTTCTTAGGCACGTACTCTGGCTCGGCTTCGCTGCTTGCCTCCACTTCTTCAACATAACGTTTTTTCGCACGCGACTTCTTTCCATTCGCCTTATGGGCCTTGGCCTTGAGCTTTGGGGCTGAGTGTGAATCCAGGTCTTCGCCCTCAGCTTCCACCTCCTCGGACTGACCCTCTACCTCTTCGGCCTTCGGACTTGGTGTGTCCTCCATCTTCGTCTTTTTGGTACGAGGCTTTTTGGTCTTCGTCGGCGGCTTCATCTCTGGCTCAGGTGGCTCAACGACCTTGCCCGTCTTGAATGTCTCAATAACCACTTCCTTCAACTCTACTGAGATAGAGTCGATGCCATCGAATGTGTTGTCATTGAAATGCAGCTTCGCGTGTTTCAGATCATAAGCGGACATGCACTTCTACCTGGTTATTAGGGCGGACACGATCTTCTGTAGGAGCGAAGTGACATACCCAATGCTTATACATGGTCGAGGTATATTCACCGTCAAAGAGCACATGAATGCCGATCCTCAAATTACCCTTCGTAATCTTGACGTTCTTCGACAAACACTCGCCGCCACGACAAGCCGCAGCACGCGCTGCAACGTCGACCTGGTAGCCGATGGCGTCCCTGTACTCCTTTCCGTACTTGCGAGCGTTTTTGGCCAAATCTTCGCGGATGCCCTTGAACTCGTTGTCGATGGGCTTGCCTTGGTCGAATGCTAAGCGTACTCGCTCTTGGCTCTCCGTGCTGAGTGTTTCATAGCCGGGCGCCTTGGTCGGGTCGTTCTCGGTCGTATCCTTCAAGCCCGCGATTTGATGCTTCGTTGCACATCGCCTGTGAGTGCATCAGTAACGCAAATTTGCATTACGAATCTGCTGTAAGGAGCACCTAGAGATAGTGTCACCCTGCTCTGATCGGCCGGTTACTCACCAATGACGCCACGCCATGTACCATCTGCTATCCTCACCATTGTCAAAAAGCATATGGGTACCAATGCGCAGCTCGCCTTTGTCGATGCGAATTCTTCCGCGCTTACAAGCTGCTTGCTGGCAAGTCGCTTGTCCGTTGCTGGCGTGTTCTAAACACCATTAGGAACGAATGGCGCTACGTGGAATTAGACCAATACTTACCCAGGCGCCACTTGGGGCCCTCGCCTTCCATGGTGTTTGCGTCGTGAAAATTTGAGGCGGGGGTAGAAGTATAGACGTCTCATCGGAAAAGGGTGAGGTGAGATGAACGCGCTTGCCTTTGGCTCCCACGTGCGCCTTGGCGGCGAAAGAGGTAGTCGCGCTTTCACCTTGAAAACATGGCTGTCGGGACCAGTGTCTCTTTGATTCAATCATACCGACAAATATCTCTTATACAGAGCCCATCGTTTATCAGTCTAATAGCTTACGACTACAGTACTCCATGTCCTGCCTCCGGTGTCCCACATCCCAAATTGACGACAGCCAAAGCTTGTGGCTCCAAGTGTCTGGCGGAGTCACGAACGCTAGAGACCCTTCTTGCAGCTGCAGCGAGGGAAAACCGTTACGCATCTTGTTTTACAGCTGAGCAAACGTGCAAGAGGCGAGTAGAAAGCATTGCCCACACGACTTCCAAGGATCTTTCCCAGATTTCCTCACCACTTGCGATGGCGGGCGAACCCACGACCAGCGCGAAGTTTACGCCTACAGAGTACAACGACGATTGGTCCCGCAATGAGATAACCACGCAATACATTGATCTCTACACCGAGTATCTCACCCTCCACGGGCACATCGGTCGCGCCCGTATCGCTCTTCCGTTCCAGCGTGAGCATACCATCCACAATCTACAAAACAGACGTCTTCTTCTCGAGAGCCAAAACCGCCAACTCCGTCTCTTAAACGCAAGACTTGAGAATACAAATCTCACGAACCAAGAAGTCAATCAACAGCTCGAAAGAGCATATGCAGACACACAGGAAATTCTCCGTGAAATCATGGACGCCCAGCCCGGAGTGTCCAATGATGATATACACAAACTGAAGACCGAGAGGGCCAGGCTTCGGGCTGAGAACAACGAGCTCTGGACGCGAATAAAGACCGAACCCGAGTGGCAGATTGAGACACGACTCACAAACGAACTGCTGAAGTTGGAAGATGAGGTGACGGGACTCCGAGCCAAAACGGTTGCGACGAATGGAGAGATTGAGAGGTTGAACGAACGCTATGACGAGACTGAGCACACCAATCTCCTGCTGGTAGAGGAGAACGAAGAGCTCAGAAAGCAGGTGAAGGAGGAAAAGGGTAAACTCGGCAACACAAACTCGAATGAGGAATGCGCCAAGAAGTGCAAAGGGCTGGAAGAGAACGTTGAGCTTTTGCTGGAGGTCCTTGTGGTGTTCAAGACTAGGCTTACGGAAGAAGAAAGGGGGGTTGTTGAGGCGATTATGGATACATAGCTCACTGTATTTTTAAGATCGCCATCAATCAAGTAAGTATACCCGTTGACCTTGTTATCAATGTCTCTGATATCAACTCACAGACGTTAGCTTTCTCAACTTGAACCGCCCCTCCACTAGATACCCTCGGTCTTTCTTTCTTCCAATGGGAAATGCCCGCTTACCATTTGTACTCCGTGACGTAAGTGCCAAGACTCAGGTTGCCGATGTTGCAAGCCACAATTTTAACAAATGCGCATCTAGCTCAAGCTGCTTCCGACACGCACAGTCGCCTTCCTTCGGTGCGATCCGCCTCTGTCTGAGTACAAAGACCGGAGCTATAATTTAACCGAGGTTTCTAACAACTGCATACCAAGTTTTACCGCCGTCTGGGTCGTTGGGCCGTCATGCATGGTACCCTAGTCTGCATCTTCGTCGCAACCGCAAAAAAAGCAAATCTGGGGTGTGGAGCACGCGACGGCCCGAACCAGTGATGGCCGGGTATGCGCCAGTAGCCAACCAGCCCGGGACAGCTCAATTGAACTGGCGATGCTACGATTGACAGTCTAGGCATCTATGCAACGCGTCGAACTGGCTCTATCATACGTGTAGGTAGCCGTTTGTAACGGGCTCTGGTTGCCAACTCAACAGGACCGCTGCACGCCGTGCCCCCATCATCGGTCGTATTCGTCATCGCGACGGAAGAAAAGGCAAAGACTTGGCGGTGATATCGCCTCTGAATCAACACAGCCATTCAGGAATGCATGCAGCCTGCCGGCCGTTGACGTGCAGAGGAGTGCATAAGCAAGGCGCGCATGATTCGTCTCGGTACTTCATACCGACTTCACCTCAATACCAACATTACACCTAATCATGATTCATTTCGGTATTTCATACCGACTCCACCTCAATACTGACATTGCACCTAATGGTCGCCCATGTTCTGCATCAGGTGCGAGGAGTGCGTATCATCGTCGTCCTATCCGCAGGGCCCTTCTCCGTAACCCACCCGCTATCACCCACTCTCGAAGAATTGGGTATCGAGCTTCGCCTATGGTTGACGCCTCTCTCTACCGCTTCTTCGACCCCCAATTTCTCGACGACCGACGTTCTGTATCTCCAGCCTGACATCTATCGTTCTGGCGGCTTAGGTCCGGCCTCTAGTTTTCAATGCAGCATCCTATGGCTATCTGAATTGCTGTGATGGCTTAAATATCTTGTAGGGTGAGTGTCTCGCATGTCCATTGCGCAAGATTTTGTGCGCAGCTCCGAATCTAGAACAGAAGAGTAGGAAATTTGTACTATTACCTGTGGATTCGGGTTCAATGGCCGAAGGCATCGGTATGATTGTTTTGCCTGCAGCCATGCACCCTTTGCTAGTCTCAGCAACTGCACTTACGCTGAACATGACTTCGAGTGACTGGAACTCCGCGTGAAGCGGTCAAGGATGGGATATAGCGAAACTCGAATTCGTTAGTCTGGGTTGATGTGTTTAATGACATTTACTTTACATTTGATCATAGTTACTCACGTACGGAATATGCGTACCCAGGTCACATTGCACATGCGTCTCATTCGAGGACATGGGGTGCCTGCACCCGGGACACGAACTCAGTCACGTAAAGCTGCATGCGTCTATCCCATTGTTTAAGATCGTAATGTCTAAGCTAAGACTTTGGGGACGTGGTGCATGCTGCTCACGAATTATCCTGCCATTGCTGCTGTTACGCATGAGTTACCCCTATATGGTCGCCATTTCGACGAGCGACCACCCAAAATATATACCGCCAAATATTGTAAGAAAGCGTGCTTCGGAATAGTACCTAAGTATTAAATAAGAGTTGCTCTACGTTAGGATTAGCACGCACACCAAATAATTGCTGCTGTTACATGCGCAAGATGATATCTATTCCGAAAGTGGCATTTGGGCACCGCAGATACAAAGTGCTTTTTATGCGCAAAGATGAGTTCATTGAGTGAAGGGGTTGCATTCCGGTCCATCGTATCTCTGAGCAATATGATATCGTCATGGAGCTGTGGGTCGTATAGCCTGACTAAGAGATGGGCATCTCATAAGAAAGAAGTATAAAGAGGCCCTCCCAAGGCGCATCATTGACCATCCTCATCGTCCGCACCATCTACCTCGTCTTTTAGCGCCTTCGTCAACACACCATAACTATCCTACTATCTCTGCCATCATGTCTGACTGGGTTGGACCGGGATTCTACCGCATCAAGATGTACCAAGATCGCAAGATCGCGGTCGTCGTGAAAGACAATAGCACTGCAGAAAACGCTGCAGTGGTCTTGAAGTACGTCAGACATCCAGCGACTCTGATAGATAACCAGATGAAACGATCAGAACTGACTTCCAATGCAGGTCCGGCGCCACTGGCAACGAGAGTGACCAATGGAACTTTGTACTCGCGGGCACTGGAGGCTCTGGAAAGTAAGAGTACCTGATCATCAGCCAGTCATCCGGGTTGCATCTCTCATGCCCTTGTAAGAATCCCTCGATCTTCAAGTAGCGCAGGGAATTGCCTCTAATATGTTGACAGCGGGAATTCAATCGGGCATTCTAAGCATGACTCGCACCCACCCAAGCTGGCCCCGTACCCGCTGGAACATTGCAACTACTCACAACGGTACTGGAACTTATTGGTTAGTGAACAAAATTCCTGCTTTCCTCTCCTCAAACTCACCCCAAAAACCTATAACTAACGAAACACCACATAGGATCTCTCCCGCCGTAAGTTTCTCGAGACATAGCACAGCCCATTCGATTTTATTCCTCCCTGCACGGTACGAAAAACATACTAAGCTTTCATTTCTTTCTTCTAGGCAAACAAGAAAATGTCAATCCATACACACGGGGCAAAAAGTGCAGATAACACCGTGGTAGAGGCCTGGACTCCTGAACATGATAACAAGGCTGCTTGGTGGTACTTGGAAATGTGCGACCCTCTCTTCGCACTGAGCCTCGACCGTGGCCAGGCTCCCAAGCCTTGATAAGGGGACTTTCGATATGTATACATATACATATGTATGTACCGGGCCAGCAATCTTTTGTGCCACATTTTGGTGCAATCGCGCGCGCCCACAGGCGCTTGATGAGCCGCAGCAAGTGTGTCGTCATCGGAAAATAAGAAAGTTTGACTATTGATACTTTACGCTTCTCCTGTACTTTTGACCCGCTCTTTTCATTGGGTCCGTGCTGCCTCTATCAGAAACCTCCTCGCGCCAATTCTCTCGTGAAACAAACGGTCCAACATCTCAGGCGTCATATTCTTGGTCTCCGGCAACCGGAAGAATGTCTACAAAAGCATGCAGACATTCAGAATAGCTGCTGGGAAAGCAGCTTTGCCTTTTAGATTCCATTGCCCTGGGTTGAGCATGCATGGTGACATGACGACGTTAATGATGGAAAGAAAGTAGTACATGTTGCGACCGAGAGCAATGATTTTGTAGCGAAGCTGGAAGGCGCCCACTTTGGCTGCGATGGCGTAGGGGATTGGGCCGATGGCTATGCCGTAAGTGAAAAACCAAACCATGAGGATAGAAGATTGCGCCCACATGATACTCGAGTCGGCCCCTGCCCCTGGAGCAAACTCGAGAAAAGCAACGATCCACATGATGGGCAACATGACGGCCAAGCCAGCAATGTAGATGGTGCAGCGACCCATCCGAGGCTGCAGGAACCACTAACCATAGGCACCCACGAACGCCATACCGAAAACGCCCATGGTGAGGTTGGAAGAGTCGCTTGGCTCGAGACCGGCCAGAGTGAAAAAGTATGTTGTTTAATTCCGGATGATGAAGCCGGGCAAGATCTGCCCGCCTCATGATAGCATGACAATCTCAGTACGTCGCACGTTGGTACCCTTGAAACAGTCGAGGAATGATCCACTAATCTTCAACTTTTGCTCCAGTGTGATGGTGTGCTGCATCATGGCGAGGCGGTGGTCATTATTGACTGTGCCTTCGGGCGCGCTGACCAAGCGATCGAGAGTCGTTTTTGCTTGATCGATGCGTCCTTTCCGAACCAGCCACCATGTGCTCTCTGGCGCTAACCACGTAGCGAGTATAAGTAGTGGCGACCACATCCATTGCATTGCAAAAGGGATTCTGAAAGACCATTCAGACTGAATGGGTAGCATTCCACGCAGTACCCCGGTAGCAAGAATGCGACCGATAACCCAGCAAAGATTTACATAAGTAGTTAGGTAGCCTCCCAGCGCCATCGGTACGATTTCCGCAGCATATGTCGGAGTCGCAGCTGCAAAGAGACCCCAGATACAGGCACTAGATCATGGCTAGACAAATAGCATAGCTTTGGACCGAGGGGCGTACCAAAGAAGCTCGCCGGCAAAGAGTATCTCGATACTTTGAGCAGTGAAGATGATGGCGAAAAAGGCTGAAAGCACGCAATGCGCTACAATCATAACATAGCGAGACCCAAAGCGATCTCCTAGGTATCCACTGCCAAAAACACCCAGTATGAGACCAATGAAAGAGGCCAAACTCAGCCCCAGCTGCCAGTTTGCGTCGACCTGCCATGTACCATCGGATAACTGTTGACTATATTTTGGGTTGAACAGAAGGAATGAGTAAAATGAGCTGATGAGCTGCATGTCGTAGGACTCCATAACAGTCGCCATGGCTGCTTGAAAGTTAGTGTATGGAATAAGTTGGCTTTGGAGATGTCGTAAATATCGTGGTGGACCACAGTGCGGCTTTTCGGTAGTACTTGAAAGCAGTCTTGAGAGGCATGTTCTTTTCTTGCTCGGTACTGAGGGCGGCGTCATCTTCAAATCCCGTGGCAGTCTTGGTAGTGTCGAATACTTTCGCCATGCTAGTAATGCTCTTATACCGGAGGAATTCGGCAGTGTTTGCTTCTGATTCGGCCATGATGCTAGATCGCATTCGTCTTAAAAGGAGTGAAAGAGGCGCGTGTATGATGCCTCACACAAGATACACCGTGGCTATGAAAACGATACCAGGGCTATTCTCAGACCTATCTCATCATAACTCTAGACCGGGGCATGGCTAGAGAATGCGGGGAAACTTAAGGGGCTTCGATGTGTGACCTGGGGCTGTCGGTCGCTTCCAGCCGTGGTTGGCTCGCTCTTGATTTTGCCCAGAATGTGATTCTTGGCTGAATGGTGAAATATGTGACTACATGATTCGGTATTAAACTATCGAGGTCAAGCGTTCGAGTGGGTTCGTAGTTTCGGCTTCCGCGCGACGTTTCTTGTGAAATCATCACCGACAGGCGTCGGTTGCCCAATTGGGTTGGGGCCGAGAGCCGTAGCGCGCAGCACGTCCCCGCCCAAACCTCATCTCGCCCCCTCCCTCACCTTGTCCATAGGATACCCTCATCGCTGGCGTCCAATGAGCTCGCGGCACCCAGCCGCGAGACATTTATCTGGACAGCTGATAGCAATCAGAAATGACGCGCCTCCACCCAGCAATGTAGGGCCGCCCTAAAATGCGCAAAATGCGCGCTCGCGGTAGACTTCATTGGAATCCGTCATGGCTTCATTTTTCCCTTTTGACGCATCTTGAGCTTTCTCACGCGATTTGCGTTGAGTTTCAAATCCAATCATGCTTGCGCCCGATCCCAGCAACAATGGCAACTCAAGACCGGCCAAGCATCGTCTTCATCATGGCGGACGACCATGCCTCAAAGGCCATCTCGGCATATGGCGCGGGTATCAATCAGACCCCAAATCTCGACCGTATAGCAAAAGAAGGCATGCTCTTTAATCACTGTTATGTCACAAACAGCACTTGTACACCGTCGCGCGCTGCCATTCTGACGGGAATGCACAACCACGTAAATTTAGTGATGACGCTCAACTCTGAAATCAACGAGCGTTTGCCAAACGTGGCTAAGTCGCTGCAATCCAGCGACTATCAAACGGGAATGGTTGGCAAATGGCATCTCGGAGAGGGAAAGGGACATGAGCCCACAGGCTTCGATTACTGGAGCGCCGTGCCTGGGCAAGGCGAATATTATGATCCTTCGTTTATTGAGCGGTCAGGCACGAAGCGCGTTCCAGGTTAGGCGACAGACGTCATCACAGATAAGAGCTTGGATTTCGTCAAGAACAGAGACAAGTCGCGACCGGTTTTCGTCATGTGCCATCACAAAGCACCACATCGGAGTTGGTAATGCGATCCAAAGCACAAGCATCTTTATAGACTCAGTCCGGCTACCCGACACCTTCACCGACGACTACATGAATCGGGCGCGAGCAGCGAAGATTGCCAAGATGCGCATAGCGGATGACATTACATACCACGACTTGGGACTAGTCCAGCCAGATGGTGGGAGTGAGATTGGTGAGAAGTTAATTTACGTGTACTGGTGGAATAAGTATCGACCATGCCTCTTCGAAAACAGGCTTCTAATCGATCGCGCTAGATGACCGGAAAATCCCCAAGCCAGAAGACGTGGCGCAATTACGTCTTGCCGACAAAGACAATGGCACGGTCTCCACTTTCAAGACAAATGCCGAGCTCGCCGAATTCAAATACCAACGCTACATGCAACGCTACCTGCGTACCATCCAGAGTATTGACGACAACACGGGTCGTATACTTGACTCCCTCGACACGGAAGGCCTCACTGACAACACCATCGTCATTTATACCTCAGATCAAGGATTCTTCCTAGGCGGACGTGGTTGGTTCGACAAGCGGTTCATGTATGAAGAGTTTCCAGATGCCATTCCTGATTCGATGGCCCAGGGACATCAAGGCCCGGTCTGTTTGCGACAACATCATCTGTAACGTTGACTTCGCGCCAACGTTCCTCGATGCAGCGGGCTTGCGCATCCCGACGTACATGCAGGGCGTCTCGTTCAAGAAGCTTCTACAGGGTCAAACGCCAGCGGACTGGCAACAGACCGCATACCACCGATATTGGATGCACAATAACATGATTCATGCCGCATATGCGCACTATGGTATTCGAGATCAACGGTACAAGCTCATATACTGGTACAATGAAGACTTTGGATTGGAAGGTGCACGGCCTGGAGACGCAGAGCACAAGGAGTGCGAGCTGTTCGATTGTCAAAAGGATGCACACGAGCTTTTCAATGTTTACAGCGACGAGAAGTACCAAGCCATTGCGAAACGCATGACGAACTTGCTGGAGGATAAGATGGCGGAGACTAGGGATACACCTGTGCATCCGACAAAGAACAGACCAGCTGGCTTGACCTTGACCTAGGGAAAGTTGTAAACATGCAAATCGGTACACCATCAAGATCTAGCCAAGCGCTAACACCGTCCTCGAGAATCCATCTTCTCTTCGCCATGGCCCCACTGGATATCGACATCCGTGTGCATCATGAGAAATGAACTGAGACATTACTTTCAAACCTGAACCAATATCTTACCGACGCATCGCTAAGTTGCTTCATTGTCAGTGGAAATCTATTGTGTATCCACTAAGCTAAGACACGGCTGAGAGCGCAATCGCAATTGCCTTTGAGCTTCTTGTCATCATCATATCCTTAAAGTGGTTACTTGTTCTCAATGCAGACAAAGAAAGGCATAAGTTCCTAAGCAGATTCTTTGAGAATTGCTAAATATGCACAGGTTCGCTGTGAAGGCGGTCCGACTAGCTGCGACGCATGCACGCGTCTCGGCTTTCAGTGCTCCCTGTCCCTTAATACAACACCCACAGCGAGTATACCTCAATCTTCCGCAGCGCCGCGGAAACGTGGTGCACGGACCTGCGATGCCTATCGCGCTCAGAGAACATGGTACTTGGGTGAAGTCAGATGCCTTCGCTGCCAGCGGCTCAACATCAAGTGCAGACTTGCTATCAGTCAGTTGGATCTGCAGACTGAAAACCTAAATAGGAAATCCCGGACGGAAACTAGCCTCATTAGGTTTTCAGTCTGTAGATCCAACTGACTGATAGGAAGTCTGATCAAGTGTCGATATACCTTGTCAATCCGCCAATATAGGGTCGAAGAGAGCTACAAAAGAGCAATGGATTCGATCAATACCACTTCCAGTCAGGGATGGGAGACCGAAACGGAAAGGTCAGCTCATAGTACACTTCCACCCACGAGTGAAGCCGTGGTAAGCCCTGCTACGCCAAGCTTCGACATCCTGGAAAGGTATGTAGTAACTGCCTCACCTAAGTTCATGTCTTACGTCTTCCAGGACTCTCGGATGTGGCAGAGCAGTCATTATACAGCACATAAACGCTTACTTCGAGTATATATACCCTGTGCCGATCTTCAGCTTCCTCCATAGAGCCGAGCTTCTAGGTCAGTTCACTGCTGCAACGATTCGTCCAGCTCTGCTCCTCGCTATATGCGGATTTTCAGCGCGATTTCTATTATCTTCCAAAGAACGGGCAGCACAGGCCAAGTTATGGATAGAGCTTGCGGAGAAGACCTTTTTCCAAGACTTTGGGAAAGTCAACATCGCAGATTTCCAAACTTTAATGCTGCTCGAACTCCATCGAATGTACGATCATCAAAACAGCAAATGTTTCCTTTATTTAGCCTTGGCAGTTAGGACCACCTTCTCATTGAAACTGCACAAAGAAGATCATCAGCTCTCGTTCGTGGAGCAGGAATCGCGCCGCCGACTAGTTTGGTGCATGTTCGCGTTGGACAGACTCCATGCAGGTGGAGTTCCCGCAAGTGCAATTCCTTGCCCCGTGGAATTTGAGCTAGCCGTACAAGTACGACTGGCCTGGGAAGCTTTGCGAATCCCGTCTTAGCCTTACTGGGCGTCGTGCGAGTCGAAGCCTTCAAGCTCGGTTTATAATAACCTGTATACAGGAGTACGTACTATTACCAGCAAGCTTCGTCCACTTCCAGCTTCCTTGCCTAGAGCACCTTTTCGAGGCAGACATGGCAGCATCTACAACTCGTCTTGAAGACTCACAGCTATTACCCTGTCAACTCTCAGTTAATGCGTTGTTGTTGCGTGTATTCCACATTCGCATCCAGATCCTCCAGTGAGGCTTTGCTATCGACCTACACTAATGGCATGCTAATGTGGCTTGGCAGATATATCAAACTACTTCTCAACACGTCTACTAACCCCGAGAGTACGATAGTTCAGTTCCGCGGATTTGAGCAGAACCTACGCGATATAGTAGACTCATTACCCTCAGAGCTCGTGTTCAGCACACACGCTTACCAGCTGCGAGCCTTCTCACTCAAACGCACTGCCTTTATTACCTTGCACCTTTATCTTCAAAATTGTTATTGTGAGCTTTATCGGCTGTTAAATACTGGGTATCGCGAGGTCTTGCCAGACGCAGTGATCAATTCTACGCCACCCAAACTAGTCGCATACACACAAGGTCGATGCCATGAATATGTTGTCTCTATCGGAGAGATGATCGTTGCAACTCATGAGCTCGTGGACGTGAAGCCACACAGCAGCGACTCATTTTGTTTCGTCACCTTTTACCAAGCTTCTTGCGCTATACTATAAGCCTGTCACCATGACGGCCCAGCATATACCATGGACGGACGAATCGCCCGACCGTATTTTTTGGCTTTCATTGCCACACTTGAGAGTCTTCTACAGTTCTTCTCGAGGTATGCCATCTATGTCAATGATATTCGCAACATGTTGCGCAGTATCGATGAATCAAATGCGCCGCTTCCGCCCCAGAAAGCTTCGACCGAAGTAGACTTTTGTGCGCGATTGGCACCAAGTGAAGTGGACTCAGACGAGGACAGCCCTGCAGGTGGACGGTTGCCGCCAGTGTCAATTCCGGATACGGGGGTTATTGAAAGATCTCAAGACTCTGGACTGGGTGCAGGCGCACACCTTGGGTTTTTTGATCTAACACTCCCGACAAATCTTTCCTTCGAGGGCCAATATCTAGTGTTCTTCGGATTTGGTGGCGGAGAAAACGAGATGGGGTTCACAACGGACCTTCACCATGAATTACTTTGGGATTGGGCAAGCGCTTTGGGTCCCGCGTTCAATGAGCGTTCGCAGTGAAAGTGCATCAAAGACCCTCAGCGATTCCAGATTCATGCTTCGTAAAGGCCTTAGAATTTCACAATTCCCCCATTCCCCCATTAACTGTGCATTCGCAGCTTGGTCGTATCAGATACAAGTGCCAAGCAGCACTCTGTCCCAAACGTTTACCTCTCTACTCCCACCCAGACCTTTCCCACCACTAGAAAAACTAGTACTATCACAACAATCAGTCCTCAACCTCAAAATGTCTATCTCGGCTACGCGTACTAACACGGCACAATACACAGATTATATCGCTTTGGCCAACCTGATACGCCCATCCACCCTCGACTTCGAGTATACATGGAACACACTACGCATGCTGGAAACCGTGATCGAAGACATTCTCTTCTCACCGCCGTCCATTTCTCCCACGAACGAAGGAGCACTGATTCGCCATTACTGGGACATCCTAACACCAACTTCCCCAACCAACACACTCGTCGGCGATCTGTTCCTCGATTTCGATATCCCTGGACTGTTTGACCTCGTCCAGGCGAACAGAACAGTTCTATAAAGTCCGCCCCTTGGCAATGGCAAACAAAGCCGGGTGCTAACCTGGCTGATCCGCTCAGCCATGCACGGCGATCGTGTAGGTGACGTACTGCCCCCCCCTTATCACACTTCTTGTATCTCCGCAGTCCAGAACGGCCAAACTTTGACTTCAGCATGATACCCCAGAGGCAGGATGCGCGCCCGAATCTCCCCTTCCCCGCACTGAGCATGTGTATATTCGAGGAAGAAGGTGTCATGTTTCCCAAGAAAACCGGCAAAAACGTAATCTATCACGTCCTAATAGAATTTGTGCGTCTGGCCATGAACGCGGCTGACGTTTTGATCGCCCTTCGTCCAAACGAAACAGCCAATAAACTACCAAACAGGGTGGCTTACAATGATCGACTGGATGTAATCATCAATGTTCTAGCCACACGATTCTGGCTCAAGATCAACCATCCTGGGTCAGGCATGCCGGATCAAGCCCGCGCCCGCTTTGCCGAGATCAACTTCGTCGGCTCGTTCGGATACTTTCTCAATGGTATCGTCGCGACATGCGTGCGGCGACACAGTCCATGGACGAACTCCCAACTCGGATATATGGTTGATAGAGCAATCCAGGAGACTGTAGTGCATTATAAGGGAGGCCGGGAAGCGTGGGACACGTTTCAACTCGAAAGGTCGCGGCGCGGGCATGCTGGGCCGCTGCTGACGACAGAGGACTATCGTCCACCTGAGTTTCCTAGCTCGGATGCAGACTTGCTATCAGTCAGTTCACTGAACTGATGTTTGAAGGTCACTGAACTAGACTGAACTAACTGCTAAGACTTTTTAGGTAAATTAAAACTAACTAAACTAAACTAACGTTGCTGCTACTATAGACTGACTGGACTGACCTAGACTAACCTAAATTAGATTAACTAATGTCGAATTAGGATAGCTGCTCTTATATTCTTAAAATTTCTTTCTCTAATAGTACACGTACTGGCCTATAAGTAGAGGTGGTTGCTGGCTGTATACTAAGTCTCTTCCAGCTCTTCAAACTCTGTAAAGCTGCGATAAGCTCTGGCTTTATTTGGAGTCTCCGCGTGCCTAATATATCGCTAAGCTCGCTAAACGTCCGCTCGCAGTCTGCCGCCGTCGCTGGTATTGTAAGTATGTTAATAGCAAACTTAGAGAGTACTGGAAATTGTCTAGCAACTGACTCCTAGTAGAGTAGCGGGTTAAGCGAGAGCTGATCCTTCTTAGCTAACGCTGGTTGCCGCCTCTAGATCTTATATTTATCCTCCTTTAGACTTGCGGTGCTAGGCGCCCCAGCCGTGGCGGTAGATCCAGCTTTTTGGCCCGCCGCGACCACAGCGCTCAACCT